>CAXKVX010004881.1:0-11826 GCA_964058865.1 Eleocharis quinqueflora
CCGCATCTTCAAACATACATTTCTAAAATGTTTTGCATGTCTGATTCTAAAAAATAAGAATTTCATTCATGACCAAGATTCAAACATACATTTCTGAAATGTTTTTTATGTCTGACCCTAAAAAAATAATAATTCATTCATGACCAAGATTTAAAGAATTTGACACAATGACCCTATTTTTCTTCACGCTTCAAGCATCATGATCCACGACCAAAGACGCAAGATGCAAGCCGCATGACATATGACGCATGACCCATGATGCAAGACGCTGACGCACACACAAGACGCATGACGTAAGACACATGACGCATGACCTAAGACGCAAGACATTAGAAGCCGCATGACGCATGACACAAGCCGCATGAAGCATAACACAAGACGCATGACGCATGGCGCATGGCGTATGGCGTATGGCGCAAGATGCATTACGCTTAACGCAAGATGGTGCAAGACATATGACACATGACACATGACGCAAGCCGCATGCCGCATGATGCATGACGCGTGACCCATGATCCATGACGCAAGACACAAGACGCTGCAAGTTGCGTGACGCATGACGCTTGACGCAAGACGCATGATGCAAGACGCTGCAAGTCGCATGACAAAAGATGCATGACGCATGACGCTTGACGCAAGACGGTGCAACACGCATGACCCATGTCGCATGACGCAAGACACTACAAGCCGCATGCCGCATGATGCAAGACACATGACGCATGACGCAAGACGCATGACTCTTGACGCAAGACACTTGATGCTTGACGCAAGACGCTTGAAGCCGCATGACGCAAGACACTACAAGCCGCTGGACGCATGACGCAAGATGTTAATTTGAAGCAAGACACAACAAGACGCATGACGCAAGACGCAAGACGCAAGACGGTGCAAGACACATGACACATGACACATGACACATGACAAGATTTTAAATAGCGGATAGCGGTTTGTAGCGGTGCAGGAGTCATTTAGCGTTTAGCGGTATAGCGGCGATATAGCGATTAAAATTACTAATACAACTTACATGAGTATCAATAATTGTCAAATACAAATGCACTGATGCATAAGAGCATAATAACTGCCACGAGAAATTGACAAAAAACATACTTATTTCAAAAGTCAAAACAATTAATATTTAAAAATCTTACCGCTATATTCGTTATATCACTGCTATATCCGCTATTTCTGTTATATCGGTGGTGTTTAAGAAATAACTTGTGCCCAAGTCAAAATTTCTACTATTTTCGGTATATCAGCACTATATCGGCGCTATTAGAACCTTGCACATGACACAAGCCCTATGACGCATGACACATGACGCAAGACGTAAGATGCATTGACGATTGCATTGGTTAATATGCGCGTGATTTTTCGTCTCCACTATTTTCTTCTGTTACTGTGCACGGATACGATTACTATTAACAGATACGGTCATATGTTTGAGTTCCTTGTAGTCTGTCGAATAATTATCTAAATCAATTGCCTGTTTGTCATTACTTACTGTCGGTGTCGGATCTTATTAATAAATTGGATATGAATATCTCTTGATGTGCTTAATATTTGGAGGCATCTCACTTAATTGAGTGGCCGTCGTAGTGTTGTTAATTATATCCATAAATAATGGTAATTTTAATATGTTTTTGACATTAACTATATTATTCGCCAGTCATTGACTTATCAATTACTTCAAAAAAGTTAACACGAGAACTAATTGCACCTGAGATATAATTATATATATTCATATTTTAATACTTTTTTTTTCATATTGAAAATATACTAGGATCAACATTCAACAAAACATAGACAGCTACCACACGGTAATAATTTGGGTGATTTTTTTTCAAATATATATATATATAGTCCACTGAATAGAGGGCCCACTTCACTGCACTAATAGGGAAAAACTACCTTTTCTCCTAACATACAGGCTTTTCATGCACTGACCATTATATATACTAAAATCTAATAATTAATTAACTACTGATCATGCTGATATGGCTGGTCGCTTTCCTGGTCTCTCTAGCTGACCCCCTCAATCATTGATGTGTATCAGTGTATCTGTGTATGTTACATTCATATATTTTGTATATCATAATTAGCATTCACCTAAACATAGCTAGTATACCACATGCTACAAATGTAGCAATTAATTAATACTCTCTAGCTAGTCTCTACATATATAACCATGCATTTTAATTAGTGCGTCGTACCGTTAAGGAGACAAATTGTCAATAAATCCCATACAAGGGGAATATACACAAGACTTTGTAAAGCTCCATAGGTCGCCATCACCTCCATTGCACACCGCATTATCATTAATCTCCCTTTCCTCTCCATTATTGCTACCGATCAACTTAACCCCGGATCCAAACTCGAAACCAGATTCCTCAAAGAGGGAACCGGTGTGCTTCATTGTCTCGGGTGATTGTACGTTGAGTTGACATGCGGTGAGGCTATCAAGTGTAGGCCAACCATTTGGTACCGATGGTACAGTCAGATTCTCAAGTGGTGGAAGTTTCATGAACTTCTCATTCATGGTGCTGGTGCTGAAGAGAGTTTCTATGGGGTTTAAATGTTTCATGGTGAGATTCTTTGTGTTTTCTTTCTCTTGTTTGCATGATCTTCCCATGTACTGGAGGATTTGGTCCAGTGTTTCATTACTGGAGGTATCCATTATCAGCTGGGTCTTGATGTCACTTCTTATGGAAGAGTAGTTGGTTGTGGAATCTGATGTTCTTTGGAGGTGCAACTTCTTTTTGAACACTCTGCAAATAACCCATCCTTCTTCTTGTGCTGCATCTCCAATTGAATTTGACATCTGTTTTAATTAAACAGGAAAATATATCTTATAACACCAACCTGAGTTTGTAGTATGTTTAAGAAGCTAACTAATGAAGATCTAATCAGTGGATCTAGTTATTGATTGTTGAGAATCACTTGAAAGCTTAATTAAAATGATGTCTAATAGATTCTTGTATCTTTGCAAATGTTAAATGTGATATATACATAATTAAACAGTTACTTTTCTTTAATTTGATTCACCCAATTACCTTACTTCATGATTAGAGTGTGAAGATCTTTCCAATTGAAATATATATACTAATCACTTAAAACATAAATTGAAAAGCTATAGAGGCACCTAACCATGGAGTTGGAGCTGGTATCTGAATTGTCATCAAGTCTATACTCATGCATAATCCAATCGGACTTCTGGCCATGCGGGGCCCGGCCTTTGTAGAACACCAATGTCTTCCTCATGCCGATGCATTTGAAACTCGTGTGAATCACTTTGTCTCGACCGGTGGCCTTCCAAAATCCAGCAGCTGTTGCACGGTTTGTTCGTGTACCAGTCGGGTATTTCTTATCCTTGTGGCTGAAGAAGTACCAATCATTTTGCGGTGTAGTCCCTATCCTACATTTCTCTTTACAAGGCATTCATGTCAATACAGTTTGTTAATTCTCACTCTTTTGTGATAGAGTATTTGCAACTTTTGACTCATTAGGGTCATATGATAAAAATAAAAGGCTTATAATTAATTCTTTAAAGAAAGGACCTTTGTGTTTGTTAATTAATTGATTATGACTATATTAATTTCAAACATGATTGTGATGACATGGATCATGGATGCTTAAATTCTTATAAAAATTTACAAACAAAAAATAGAAAAGAGGACATCAATACAACACAACCTGACAAGCATCCAAAAGAGAAAAACCAAATACACTATATATCTTCAAATTTTCAACGGAGATTGGAGACATCTAAAAGCAGTACCTTGAATGTCCCATGGCTCGAGTTTATTCAGATCGACATCGCGAATTACATCCAAATCGATCCTTTCAGAAGCAACCTTCTTTCTCAAGTAGTAGTTGAGCAATTCTTCTTCGGTCGGATGAAACCGAAAGCCCGGAGGTACAAACGACTGTCCATTCACAGTTATGCTCATCTTCTTATGTCTTTCTTAAGTCTTATGTTAGTTTGGTCTTCAGATTTGTTGATTTTGGAAAAAAAGACAGAGAAACTAGAGTGCTTTTAGCATGCAGTACAACGGAATTGAGCTAGGCGAGGGTATGTGTATTAAAATGGTTGAGAAAGAGAGATGCTATATATAGAGAGGTGTATGATATGCCATTGTTTTTTTTTTGGTTTACTTCCCATGTGTGTTCAGTTTTGCTAGAATAGAAGAGCCACCAACTCTGAAAAGAGAGGAATGGGTCCACAGAAAAAAAAATAACACTGGAATAGAAATGCAAATTAAGGGAAAAGATACTGTATTACTGTTGCATTCAAAAATTATTTATTTAATGTCCACCAGCGAATATCTCTGTTTAATTTTGTTTAATAGATAAGCCTTCTGTTTATCAATTACAATTAATATAATGTTCGAGATTTATGCATTAGTTACAAGTTATATAAGTGTTATTATTATATTAATTAATTATAATTGTTAAATGAAATAATTTATTTTAAAATAAAGCTATTTATTAAATAACGAACAGATGCTAAATGTATAGATGTGGGATGCATTGGATTATGCGAGTTTTGCAGATTTTGTTAAAATATTTCACATTTATATTACCTTATTAAATTATTATACATAAAATATATTTCTAAAATGTTCACGTTTATACAATTCTACTAAATGTATAATATATAAAGCATGGCTAAAATAATATGCATAGTATACCTCATTTTGTACTATGCATATATATATAGGTCAATAAATTGAAATTTAAGTTGATCAATAAATTATTCATATGAAAATATTGTAGGAAAACAAATTTACTGATTTTTAGATCTTTCTTGCTATTTTTTAAATATTTTTTAAAAACAGTCCAGATTTAATACTACAAAAGTGTCATTTTTGGGCTGTTTTTAAAAAAAATTTAAAAATAGCAAGAAAGCTCTAAAAATCACGAAATTTTATTTCCTACAAGTTTTTGATATGAAGAATTTATTGAGCAACTTAAATATCAATTTAATGACCAAATTAAATACAAATGACTCCATAGTACGTTACGGGGTGTACTATGCATATTATTTTAGCCATGCTCATAATATATATATAACAATTCTATCTAATCTCATACTTCTTTAACTTGTTTCTGGTACAAAAGTATATAACGAAAAGCAATGGCGGATCCAGAGGCCTAGTTAAGTCCGGGCACAACTAAGTTCGGGCACTGAGCTTGAGATCAAGCCCGGACACAAATACATTAATATCCACTAAAATATCATTAAAATATCATTTTTCACTACGAAAATGACAAAAAATATACTAAATATCGCATTTTTTTTTAAATCAAGCCGGGCACTTGCCCGGGCTTGCTCTAAAGTGGATCCGCCACTGACTAAAATAATCTAAGATGGTAACATACAAAAAAGAAATTACTCAACTAAAACATTAACACAAGATAAGAAATCGAAATAGAGCATTATTCATGAAAACACTCATTATTGTTATAATAGATTTATTGATAATTCAAATGATATATTTAAAATAAACTATTTTAAGAAAATACGATTGTTCATACTACAAGTCAACAAAATTATTGACAACAAGTACACTAAATAAATTTCTAGGTTTTTCTCAACTAGCGCAAGTTGGATAGGATTTAACATGTTTTTTTTAACAAGTGGAAGTCCACCACTTCCATTTTCATTAACCACAAAAAGAAGTACACAAAAATTCGACCGTTAACACTCTCAGCCCATAATATCTCCTATTCCTAAATCTGAGTTTTACTGGCACCAGTCTCTGGGATGAGAGCTGGTGCCAGATACCTATCTATCATGTTTATTAAAATAAAACTTCTTTAAACCCCTCTTAACGAGTGTTATGTCCCTATATTTATTACAATCAATTGCCTCAATTCGCACTCCTACTAACACATTCAGGGAGATAAAGGCAATTGACACAATCAACCATAACAAACACAAACTATAAGAAATCACTACACAATCATCTTGATTGCCTATCTTCTTCATTTAAGCTGTTACGATAGTCCTCACTGTGCCTTCACCGATCTGCAACCTCCATGTACCTCCATCTCTGCACCTTGTACCACCATCCTTGTATCCCCTCCACTCTCTCAGCTTCTTCTGCATCTCAACATTCCAGTTTCCTGCGGGATAAGATGCTTTGTGGTGTTTTCTTGAATGTTGACAGCCCATAAATGAAATAATCAAATATGAAGCACATAGAATGATATTCTATGCGTCTTCATGGTGGTTTCATGAAAGATTTAGAGTTTTCTTGGAAAGTTAACAATCATAAATGAAGAGTCTGATCAGAAACACTTCTCTTAGTTGGTTAAGATGATTTGTGGTGTTTTCTTGAATGGTTATAACCAATAGATGAAGTAATCGGATAAAAACCACTTCTCCTATTAGTATAAGATGCTTAGAGGTGTTTTCTTGAATTGTTACCACCCATAAATGAAGTATTCAGACATGAAACACGTAGAGTGGTATTTTATGCTTCTTCGTGGTGGTTTCATGAAAGACTTAGAGTTTTCTTGGAAGGTTACCACTCACAAATGAATTAATCATATCAGAAACACTTCTCCTAGTAGAATAAGATGCTTTGTGGTGTTTTTTGAATGGTTATCACCCTTAAATGAAGTAATCGGATGAGAAACACTTCTCGTAGCAGGATGAGATGCTTTGTGATGTTTTGTTGAATGTTTACCACCCGTAAATGAAGTAATCAGACATGAAGCGCTTAAGTAGCATTCTACGCTTGTTCATGGTGTGTTCCTATCTACCATATGATCCATATGATTGCAGAACAAACATGTAAAAATAAAACTCCTATTTTCTTGTCAAATTGTCCATAGCTCCTGATCAGACTAGATATGTTTTTTGGCAAATCCCAAATACATAAAGTTTCTAAAACCTATCTCCAAATCATTTTTGAATGTTGGCATAAAAAGAATAAATGTGAGATATCCTCAAACATAGGGCAATAAACACACCCTCCATCTCCTTGCCATCCCTTATGAATTAGATTACTCTTTACCAGTATCTTCCCTTTAGCAAACAACCAGAGAAAAACTTTAATTTTAGGGGGTATTTTAAGTGACCATATAACAGAAAATGATCTATCTTGCACCCATCCATCCAGTAGCCATTTGTATATGTCTTGTGACTTCACTGCACTTGAAGGTTTACCTTGCCACCTTATGGTATCTGTAACTTCCTCATGTGTAATACACATATCTACCTTGCTTTTCAACATTTCAAGCTGTGATCTTTGTGTGGATGCTAGTTGTCTCCTGAAAATCAAATTCTTCACACCTATGTTCTTTACATCTGCCACTAATAAGTTTTTGTCCCTAGCTATTTGAAAAAGGCTATTGAATTCAATATTCAAAGGGCAATCCCACACCATGTATCTAACCAAAAGCTAGTGTTTTTCTCATCCCTTACTGTTACTATTTTGTTAATCATCACAATATTTTCCTTTAACATGTTTTTTTGTTCTAAATATCCATAGTTACCAATATTGTACTTTAGCAGATTAGTTAAAATTAAATTCGTAATGAATCAATTCAATAAAGTTAAAGTTCATCATTTTTTCGAGTATGATAAGTCGAATCAAACTGTTCGAACAGATTATACGAGTTTGATGTACGGTCTCGACTTGAAATACAAATGGGACTCCACGCCCGTCACCGTTGAAACATGCTAGAGGGTTGTGACTAGGGCTGCAAATAAATCGAACTCGAACAAACTAGCTTATGTTTGAGTTTGATTTGAAACATATCACATTCGAACAAACTGTGTGAAGTTTGAGTTTGATTTGATATTGATTCGAATCGAACTCGAACTCGAACTCGAACGAATTACGAACTACAAATTTTTTCTCGTTGTCGACCATAAAGTAGTAAAAGGAGATGACAAAAAAGAGAAGTATTATCTAATAGAAGAGGGTGAAGAGGAGGATGTTGGCAATAGAGAGAGTGAGTGCTAACCAACTAGAGATTATCTGAATGGAGATGAGAATGCTGGCATTAAAGATGAATGAACCAACTATCTCTGATCGAAATGAAGGTGAAGTAGATAATGTAGTTGAGAAAATGAGAGAAAAATAACAACAAGATGTGAACTATATAGTTCGTGAACAACATCAGAATGAACTGTGTCAAGTTTGAGTTTAATTTGATACTAATACGAACGAACTCATAGCACAAAATATATATATATATATATATATATGAGCATGGCTAAAATAATATGCATAGTACACCCCATTTCGTACTATGCATATAGATATAAGTCAATAAATTGAGATTTAAGTTGCTCAATAAATTCTTCATATGAAAATATTGTAGGAAAAAAATTTGTGATTTTTAGAGCTTTCTTGCTATTTTTTAAAAACAGTCCAGATTTAATACTACAAAAGTGCCATTTCTGGGCTGTTTTTAAAAAATATTTAAAAAATAGCAAGAAAGCTCTAAAAATCACGAAATTTTATTTCCTACAAGATTTTGATATGAAGAATTTATTGAGCAACTTAAATATCAATTTAATGACCAAATTAAATACAAATGACCCCATAGTACGTTATGTGGTGTACTATGCATATTATTTTAGCCATGCTATATATATATATATATATATATATATATATATATATATATATATATATATATAGATAGATAGGCTGGGGTGCTCCATGGAGCACCAAATCCCTAATGCTCCACATTGTATCTCTAATTTTAAAATTCCCACGACTGATCCGAACCGTTGAACATGATCTACATATTGAAATCTATTTGAAGATTGAATTTTACATTTTTTTGAATTTTTTTTGCTATTATTTAGAGAGGTAGAAAAAATGCAACTTTTGTTGGTTCAGAAACCGTTTGATAAGAGATATCACGATAATGATCAAGTTTCTCTTGTCTAGAATTTGTTTTATCAGAGTTGCATAGTAAAAATGAGGTGGTTATGTTACGAGATACGGCGTCTCTATGGAAATGATAAGTCTGTAAGGCAATGTTATCCTCTTCTCCTTCTGTGTGGTGCTGTCTAAATTCACTTTGATGGTCTCTTCTTTATTACACCGGGATAGGGTTCTAGATTATGTCCTTTCATGTGCGCATACTTGTGCCTTTGACTTTAGTATATGCACAGTGCATACTAATGATCAATCACATGTTCTAATATGAATTGACTTTCACTTCTTATTGATTCTAGTTTGGATTCTTTATATCTTATTTCGGATCTGAATTCTGTAAATAACTCAATCAGGTTAACTTGTCATCGAAAAAAATTATTATTTGATATTAAAAAATTTTGTTTCAGAAGTAATAAATAGGTCAGTTGGATGGAGTTACTTCATATGATGCACCTAAGATAATTATAAAATCAATTGGCGAAAGATATTAGTTTTAGGCGCAAGAAATTTTCCTTATAATTGATTAACATTGTTAGACTTGTTAATTGGAAATTGGGTACAACATTGAATTCCTGCATCATGTCAGTTGGCTTATTTAGTTTAACTCTTAAGTTCGACCAAGTGCCCTTGATCCTCAAGGAATGTATTCTTCTTCGTCTACTTGACTCATTTAATGTGACCGTGAATGGAACTCTTGTATGCATGTATTTGATCTGATTATGAAATAAAGGGATGAACTATATATAGAGTTTTCTGTTCTTATGTGATTCATCTTTAAATTAATACCTTTGTTCATTTACTTAAATGTTATTCCTGATGTTGTGAGACGGTGTGGCAGTAAGTGGTGAAAAATTGTGACATAGAAAAAAAAAGAAAAAGAAGAAGAGAATTTCGATTAGTTCTCTAATACATCTCAGTTGACAAAATTTGAGTTTCGTATTTGCATGAATGAATCATCTTTAGCTGATTTTCGAGTATCGTCAAACTTGAGTATTATCTAAATTGACTCGCAATTTACAATTTTATTTCATTTTATTCCATTATCGGATGTGGTCCTGACTTTCCATCTATGCACTAGAAATTGACAATGCCTAGTGATCTCAATTGATATTGCACTAGAAATTTATGACCTTCCTTATACGCTATATTATTTGGGTATCCTGGACATTCAATTAGTATAATTAATGTCATCTTCGTTTAACAGAGCTTAAAGATCAGGGTGTTGTTTTCAATCCTTTATGGAATTGAAGGATTGACAAGATTCCAAGTGAATGTTCGAGAATTGGTAAACTAAGTTTGTGAGTCATGATCGTATAAGAAGCAGTTGTGTGTCCTTGTAAATTATTCACTTTAATTTCTCATGTTCTTAACTAATTGTTTGTACCCGATAACGAAGTGTTTAAATATTGCATTAGGGTCTTTTTTTTTTGTCGGCATTTTGCCCTCTTTTGGCATGTATGTTCAATTGAATTCCATTTGAGTGGGTCTCCTTTGAATTCTCAGTTCAATAGATATCTCTACTTTATCAGAGTGGCGCAACGAAAGCTCGGTGGACTTATTACCTACAGGTCCCAAGCTCATTTTTCAAGTATAAGAACTATGTATAGTATGACTATACAAAATGCTATTACTAATCTCACTAATAATACATATAGTAAGGAACTAAGAATGACGTCTTTTCGATCATAAGAAATTTCGAGGACGAAATTTTGTTTTTAGGTGGGAGGAAATGTAACATTCCAAAGTTATTTTAATATATTTTGGTATGTTTTATTTGGACCAACTTGTAATTAAAGATGTTATAAGGCTTAAAGGGTAACATGAGACATTTAATTTATTAAGCACAAAGGACCTTTTCATAAAAGATGAAACTTACAAGGGAATTTTTGTGAAAATCCAATAATAAGGTGAATAAACAGCAACCTCTTTCTCTGGAGCATTCCACCGATGCACCTTTTTCATTCTTTTCTTTTTGTTCCTAGCGAACCAAGACAGAGGGAAGCCTCATGCTTCCTTGGCTGTGCTGCTCCACCGAAGTCACAAGAAGGCAACAAAGCAACTATTTTCCTCTATCTAAAATCCTTCCTGATAGTTCCTTTCTTTGTTTCTCTCTTTGCTGATGTGAGCCGAAGGAAGAGGAGAAGAGGGATAAGGATGGGCGTTGCCTCCATCATCATGAAAATAAGCAAGGCAATCTCCCTTTCTCATTTTCTAAGATCACCTTGGTGTTAATTGATCTCTCCTTGCTCTCAAACTCGAGCTAAGGTTTCATTATTCTATTTTTCTTATGCAAATCTAAATTGTACTTGTTCTTTTCTAGTGGGTGAAAACATGAAACATATGTTAATTACTCTCTTTATTCATGAGTAAATTATTGAAAGTTTGGTTAATTGATAAATGAATAATAGAGGTATCTATGTACTAGACACATATGTCTTTAAGTTAATTATGAATGACCTTAATGTCCACTCTAGATTTATAAAAAAGAAAAGAGGAAGAAGAGATATTTAATTAGTTGATTAATATCACTCTCACTTGATTCATCACGTTTACCCTTTTGGAATTAAAACACAAATACATGAGGTACCAAGTTAGATTAGAAAGACGTTGAACATCATTCTCTAATTTGACAGGCTATTTGATTGGATATGTTCGATTTCACATCACATTGAATTCAAGCATCGTTGAAATACGACTAGAGTATACGAAGTGTTTTCTTATCAAGTAACCAGACTTCTCCTTAACTTGTATTTTGATCTCTGACTATCTGATCCGAATGTGTGATTCGGATTGAAATTGTGAATTGAATTGTGTGTGATTTGTTTTGAAATGGACTGTGATGGTTTCATAAATATTTTATTATGCATTTTGATATTCGGTTCCATTGCATTGTTGAATTGCATTATTTGAGTGGTTAACC
>CAXKVX010004882.1:0-21770 GCA_964058865.1 Eleocharis quinqueflora
ATACATGGGAGGACAACCCGTTTGTCTCGATTCAATCGTTACGAATTGATAGTTCGTTACGAACGGTTGTGATTTGATTCAGAAGACATAAGTTTTGACCGTTAGATTAATTTTGAACGATTCAAATCAAAACAAATAGAAAACAAAAAAGAATTATACGAGCAGCGAATTTGGTTCCGGACAATTCCGAGTGATTTATCAGTTTTTATGAAAAGGTAAATATTTTGTAAGCAAGAGAAAAATTACTTGATTTTTTGATAGATCGATCAATCAAGAATATCGTTTCTTAAAATTATACTCCTTTGTAAAAGAAATCTCTAAAACTAAAGTATCGATATTCCTCACATTGTTTCTTTAGTTTTTGAGATTTTCCGTGGCAAATGAAATCAAGAAAAATTGCCACAAAATTCCAAAAAAATAAACTAAGAAACGATGTCTTTGATATTGATTCTTTAGTTTCAGGTTTTTTTAATAGATAGATAATGTATTTGTTGTATAGACTAAGTAACATTATCATTTTAGTTCATCTAAAAAATAAAAAAATCTTTCATATTTTACAAAATATTTAAATCATTTCTACTAGTGGGCTAACGGCTTCAAATAATTGGACCCAGCTTAAACAGACCCGTTTTGATCCGTCTGTACACCAAATCAGTGGTGGATTCACCTTAGAGCAAGTCCGAACAAGTGTCCGGACTTGATTTTCAAAAAATGCAAAATTTAGTGTATTTTTTGTTATTTTTGTAGTGAAAAATAACAAAAAATAGACTTTTAATGATATTTTAGTGTGTTTTAGTGTATTTGTGCTCAGACTTAATTTCAGACTCAGTACCCGAATTTAATTCTGTCCGAGCTTAAATGAACCTCTGAATCCGCTGCTGCACCAAACACCACTTGATATATATGAAAATAAAAAATTCAATGGATACATGCCATATCCAATCCCTTGAAGAAGAAGCACTTCAAAAACAGTGGAAATTGTGCTCAGAAGAAACCAAACAACACATGATACAGGGAGATGAGATGGTGGTTCTAAATTCTAAATTTATAATCCCTTTTGGATCCAATCACGCTACATGGCATGGGAACTGTTGTACGGGACAAACACTATTCCTTCTGTTCTCGTCTTTATCCACAGAATCTTACAAATCCAATTAAATCTAGAGTTCTCAAAACCGTTTCTGCGTGTCTGAAAACGTCACGGCACGGTTAAGACACGGCACGGGACACGGCACGGTACTGTTCACGTGTCGTGTCTTAAGCATGTCGTGCCTTGGTTTTCTACTGTAGGACACGGCACGACACGGAACGTTTATGAGGAGAGACGCGGCACGGCACGACACGAAAGCACGGCACGGAACGACACGAGAACACGTCTAGACACGGTACATTTAGACACGACACGACGGCACGACACAACACAGATAGACATGGCACGACACAGATAGACACGGGTAGGCACGGATAGACACGGAAGTTCAAATTATTTTGAAATCTTTTGCATTTATTAATTATTCTATTTTAAACTTTACAAATTTTAAAAAATAAACGTTTAGACACGAGTCACGACATAGTTAAGACACATTTAAGACACAACACGTTTAGACACGACACGTTTAGACACGACCCGTTTAGAGGCGGCACGTTTAGACACGACACATTTAGACACGACACGTTTAGAGACGGCACGTTTAGACACGACACGACACGGTTAGGCACGGAACGATTAAGACACGACACGTTTAGACACGGCGTGCCTAAATGTGCCGTGTCTTAACCGTTCAGTTCCGATCCCTTCCAAATTTTGGAACGGCACGGTAAAAATAATAAAATACTAATCGTTCCGTGCCGTTCCGTGCCGTGCCAAGCCGTGTTTGGAACGGAACGGCACGAATTTAGAACACTAATTAAATCATACCATTTTAAGATC
The DNA here is from genome assembly GCA_964058865.1 of Eleocharis quinqueflora. Taxonomy (NCBI): domain Eukaryota; kingdom Viridiplantae; phylum Streptophyta; class Magnoliopsida; order Poales; family Cyperaceae; genus Eleocharis; species Eleocharis quinqueflora. Next base: position 1,931 of record CAXKVX010004882.1, read on the forward strand.
CATTGTTTTAGATTTTAGAATAAAATGCATGCTACTTTTTTTTTGGTTACGTCGGTCTATTAGATGTTGAAGCTATACACCTCTCTGTACAGAAACTATACTTTAGTTAATTCATGCTAGAGGTTTTTTACATTCAAAATTTCAAATTGACTTAAATTTGCGTTAAGTTTTAAATTTTTACATTAGTTAAATGGAAGGAGCACAATGATAATTCTAAAAAAATAACTCTAATAAAGTGAATTAAGCAATTGATGTAGAAAGCAAATAGCTTAGGGACCTCTCTCTTATAAAAGGTCCCCAACGTTTGCATGCAAACAATATTATTGTAACATTCAATTATATGATTTTGTCTACTTTGTGGAATTTTTGTACAAAATTTTGGTGGTATATGAATATGATACCTCAAATTCATCATGTCACACTTATTTTTGTTCATATGCATATTTCAATGGGCCAAATTAGTAATTGCAAAGTTGTATAATTATATATTTATATTACAGTCTAAGAAATAGTACAAGAGTCAATCCTTTAATGACCCAAAAATCAGTACCTGATCTCTCCATATAGACAAACTGCCGTTTGGTATAAAATTTGTCTCCACCTTATATTAATAATTAATCCATAAAAAGTACATCTAGAAAAAAATGGCACCATTTATATATATTTTGTGAAGAACAACAACAAAAATTATGTTGTGGAATGCATTATGCATCTAGAGAGAAAAAATGGTACTGTTTGGTTTTGGAGCAACATCACACTTGTGTTTTGAAGCGCAACTAACAATTAAAACCTATGATTTTGTTGACAACGCAGTAATGAAGACAGAAGCGCATTAATTAATTAAGTATTCATGCGACAATCTTAGATCTAGTATTGTTGTTTATGGAATTATGGGTCATTAATTTAGTCAATTTAATTGCTTCCGTATGTAGTAATCAAGTTAAAGAATTTGATTGTTTAATGTATGTATATAGAAATTTAGGACCCGAATCTGTTGTAGCGCAGTAGCGCGCTACAGCAAATGAACGGTCCGAATCGACCGCCAATTTCGCGATCAACCACCAGCGATGGAAATCAGGAGGACCTTTATACTTTGACATGAATCTTGATACAATCAGTAAAAATCGAATGATCCAAATGCTGCGCTACACCGTCCCGCGGAACAATCCCGTTCCAGAAATTTAGTATGTGCCTTTACAATTTACAAAGGATCATAGTCATAAATGCCCTCTCAAAGTAAGGAATTCAAATTTTTAGTGCTAGACCTCAAACGAAAATAAAGAAACTCTTAATTAGTGCCCAATAAAACATGAAATAATATATACTTTAATTACGGTTATCGCCAAATTATTTTTCAAAAGTCAACAAAGAAAGTGTCCTTTATTATATAAAGAATGTAATGAGACATAAATTGCACTTTGGGAATTTACATTTTTTAAAAATATATTTTTCAGGTGTGATGATGTATCACTTTTCAAAATTGTAATAAACAAGAATTGATTGTGCAATAGACAAATACTCAAATGTATATTAAGTGTATGTTTTGCAATGTTCAAGATAACTAACTATAGTTACACTAGCATTTTCATGACTTAGACACTAAATTATTCACAAAATTGCGCATGTGGAGCTATTACATAGATATATAGTTGATACCATGGAATGATGCAAATAATGTCATTATTATGTAGCATCCTTCTGTCATAAATAATGATGCATATTAATGTACTCATGATGTATAGTACTCATATATATCAATTTTGAAAATTAAAATACTATATAAATAAATATTGCATAATAAAATCATTAGTTTGCATCATTATTTTATAAATTAATACATTTACCTTGATATGGACAATGATATCGACTATAACATTGCTTTAGCATTTATCATTGCACAAACGCAGTGACAATGACCGACTAAATATGTATTATTATTTATTATCGCTACAGCTAAATAGTTCATATATTAATATATATATCACTGAGACACTGACCGCTAACACTCATATAGTCATATCTCTAAAAAAAATGCATGACACAAAGGGGAACAAATCTGCTGGTCGTATATCTCTCTCGTTCTCTATTTGTTTCGATCTGAATCGTTCAAAATTCATCTAACGGTTAAAGCACTTGTCTACTGAATCAAATCACAGTCGTTCGTGACGGTCGATTCATGACGATCGAATCGAAGTAAACACAATCCTACTCGCATTTGATACGAGCAACCGATTCGGATCCATCTAAAGGGGATAAGCACCGCCTATAAATTCAAAAATTGTAATTTTGCATTAGACATAATATATATTTTTATTAGTAGTACTAAATAACCTCTCATATAAAACTTCTCTTATAAAACTGACATTGTACCATAGTCTCTCAATTCAGCTCTTTTTTGTATTGATTCTTTGTTTATTCCGTCCCTCATGACATATATCGTTTGTCCCAATATGACATTTTAAACTATTTACATGTCATTACTCAAATATCTATCCATATATCACTAGCATTTGCATGCTTCATTATTAAGCAGTAGCAGATTCACCGTATATCAGGATAGGACAAGTACTCTACTTTAGATTTTGCAATTTTTCAGATGCACAATAACATCTAATATATGTGTCATATTCTGAAATCATATTATGCCTGACTCTGAGTCTTGTACTTATTGTGTTTTGCGTTAAAAGAAAAGTAGATCTCTCATTATTATTATTTTCTGATTTTTCTATCTCGTACTTGAGCATAAGAATAAAAGTGTAGAACAAATTAACATACATCCAATTGAAAATAAAGAGATTTAAGAAAGTCCTTTTAGAAGTGGAAATAAATATAACATATTCTTTTATATTTACTAATTATTTACTTTTTTCTCTATTCTTTGTCTTTAATTATTTACAAATTTCAGAAAAATTACACGATTCATTGAGAAAACATATCAGATCATGTTGGATCTCAATCTCTTCTTCGCGGATTTGATTCCTTTTGAATCATGTTTAAGATCATATCTATCTCAATATAATTCAAATGAAAAAGATTATGTGCGTCGGTTTTATATAGGTAAAGGTCTTTGTCAAACTAGCGATCATAATTTTCTCCTAAGAGATATAAGTGGTAAGACTAATTTTTTTCTTAGAGGTCGACTTGATATATTTTTGTAGGTGTAATAATATTGTCACTTTTGCTTTTTTTATTATGTAAAACATATTATTTTCAATATTTTGAATGACATTTATATTTTTTTTCGGGGAAGGGAGTTTTAGCACACTGGTAAAGTTGTCGTCTTGTCATCAGAAGGTCACTGTTCGAGTCGTGAAAACAACCTCTTGCAGAAATGCAGGAAAATACTACGTACAAAAATCCAAAGTGACCTGATTCTTTCTTGAAACTCGTACAACGAGAGCTGCGTGCATCGAGTTATCTTTTAGATGTAATAATTGTGCCCTACAGTGATCAAAATCCTACATTTGTCATTGTTTTTAAGTGACTCTTTCATTAGAAAGTGTAATGTGTGTCTTTGCATACTTTAGTCCCCATTAAGTAATTAAAGCAATTAATCACACAACCACCGTTAGATGAGCATGTGTGTGTGCATGATATGTCTGTGTGCTTTCTAACCTTGTAATGAATTAACAATAACCATTAATTAATTAAATATAGATCGATGTGCTCATGTGCATGTGGTTGCAAACTCATCTATGCCTGTTTTCTGACAAGTTGCCTCTGTTCTCCAGCCTCACCTCACCTCTCCAGTCTATATGTTCTCCATTCAACCATTGAAATTAACCACGCATGATTGCATGAATAGTACCAACTGGAGATGATGATACATGTTAAGTTGTTGAGAGAGGAAGTACACGTGTCACCCAAACATTGCATGGGGTTTGGTTGAGAGTCTACATCACAGCCGTTGGTTAGGGGTGATTTGATGCCGGATCCAACGGATATTGACAGCCTCGTCTATTACATTCCGTATTATTAATTAATTAACGTTATTTTCAGTAGGTAAGTTTCACCTGCAAACTTCTTTCGATAAAAAGAGTTTCATACCTGCAAATTTTAAAAAATAATAAAAAATATATAAAGCACATATATTTTTGTCCTTAGCTACACTGCTATTGTTTCTAGTCTTAGTCTTGTTCAAGCTCATCATTTTCAGTACAAATAGTATGTTTGTTTATGTATTAGTTAGTTAAGTACACCATGCATTTTTCAATGAGAATGAGATGGATATTAATTAATTAATGAAATCCTGAAATTATGTTCGATAACAGACTCTAGAATAAATCTATGAGTAAAATTACATTGTTTGCGCAAGTACATGCGCTATCATACTTGCGATCGCATATTTCAAATTTTAAAATGTAAGATCTCGATATGAACCGTTGAAAAATGTTTTGAAACAGGAAAGTAAAACGTTTCCTATTGTCAAACAGAGAAAAATGTTTTCATATTGTCAAACAGAAGAGAGGTTTCAAATCATGTATAATTAAACGACACAGTTTTTCAAGTGATTTTGGGGTTATGAGTTAATTATTATTAATACAATGATTCAGCTTTCCAAACATTGTGAAATTAAAGCAAATTTTGAAACAGGAAAGTAAAACGTCAACACCATCTTCTTTGGATCAACCATGTGTTGCATGGATCGATATGAATTAATTGGGAGTATGCACAGATTGTCGTGCCTCATCACCGTTACAAATGGAAAGCTGATCTTCTGCGGCACGTTACGGATGCACCGCTCTGTTGCCTGTTGGACTGCTAAGATAGACTGTAGGGAAGAGTTTTAAATTTGAGACACGATTTCGAGATAATTGAAGGGTCCAAATAACATGCAGTGTGGTGTCGCGCGTTTGCAAATTTGATTCCTTACTAATGTAGGGATGGCAGTTTGGCCCACCGACCAGCACATGCTTATCCGGCGCACTAATTATATTTCTATTATCTCCCTTCGTTACTATAATACTGATATTCACTAATAATTGTTGTGTTTAGGATGAATTTTTTAAGCAATCAATGGAGAATGATCTGATGATTCTTTTGAAAATATGATTGTATTTAAATACAACAATTTTATTAAATAAGATCTGTTACAATATATGGGCTCGATACTAGTATAATTGTATTATACATAAGTTCGTAATCTACATGATATGTATATATAGCACCTCGTACAGTCTATTAAAAAAAATTTGAGTAAAAGATGGGTCAAGCCACCCAAATTTCACATATATGACGATCACATAAATGTGATCGTTTGAATTACATGGAGAACAAATGAGAGAAAATATATGAAACAAAAATATGAAACAACAACAAATACGAAACAAGTAGAATTAAGAAAGAGTTACAAGCAACAGCCACGAGACAAGAACCTAAAATTTGATAAGACAATGCTTATCAATCATCACCGATTTCCCTATATATACTCTGCCTGTCGCGACATACCTCAATCAACTATCTTGGGTACACCTCACGATCTTTCGCACATCGAACTTGATCTTGTAGCATCACTTCTTTTCAAAGATGAGGATCAAGCCATCAAATTTTACTATATATCACAAAATTAACTACAATGTACCTGCATTTAGTTTGTTATCCTCATGTGGGTGAGTACCGGCACAACTCGAATCTCCGATTCTTCTTGTTGAAAGATGTCATTCCTTGGTGCTTGTAGAAGCTCGCACCACCACATGGTCATGTTGGATTTGTGAGGAGCCGCTACTAAACTTCTGAAGGTCGTCGTCCAGCTACAATTCCATTGGGTGCTGTAGGTCACAGATCTCCTCCAGTTAGGGTTAATGTTTCGATTTTTCTCCTCACGATCGCCTTCACGACGAGTTGGAGCTTGATACCGCCATTGTTGCTCACCGTAGAAGAGAAATTCATGTGGTGGAGTCGAGGAGAAGGGAGGAGAGGAGGGAAAGAAGGGTGGAAAGAGAGGCCGAGTCGGAACGAGATGTGACTACTAGGAGAAACATGCAATTCGGTTTTCATCCTCTTTTCCTTCACAATGATAAGCTTTGAGGGAAAGCGACGCCGAGTCCGAGTGAGAGACGGCTACTAGGAGAATCCGATGAGTGATTTCCTACTCTCTCTGTTTTTCGGCAATGAATATCTCTCAGTTTTGATGATGATAAAAGTAAAGATGAAGAGGAGGCGGAGGAAGGGGAAGGGAAAAGAGTAGAGGGGGAGGTGGGAGGAGTCTGACAGCACGACCTCCCCGTCTAGAATTTTTCCTCTTAGTTTTCGCCTCTGAGAGTCTCTCTTAGTGCCGAGTCAACTCACTATATAAGTAAGTGGTTCAGTCCATTTAATTGTTAAATCCAACATGTCAATCAACTCAAATGTGTTGATCATGTATTACTGTACTATCTATCAAGAAATTTGAAATTCGAATTTACGAATACGAATATTCGCATATGAATAATTTGCGAATTCGACTGCAAATATAACTGTGATATAGATATAATGTGATTTTAGGATTGAAAGTCGATATAAATACAAATGTCGATACTCACCTGTGTTAACATTTGTTTGAAAATTTGAATACCCAAATAAATTGAAATTTATTTGACAAAAATTTAGGTGCACTATTCTAGGTACTCCAATCAATCTATACCATTTGATTGAAATGTATGGTGCGGATCTTGATGCATTTGAATGGTACGAATTGATTGGAGTATCTAGGGAGCACCTAGAATGGTACACCTAAGTTTTTGCCAATTTATTTATACCAAAAGACAAATAACATGGGAATGAAATCCTTTCTCTTCCAGAGATGATAAGTTTTGATCTGAATCGTCAGATTAAGAATCAACAGTTCAGATTAACAATTTAAGAATTCTCTCTGAATCACATCATTAGCGATCGAACATTAATCTTTATTCCGACGATTTAGATCTATATTTCCTCTCTAAAGAGAAAAAATTATCTCTAGGATACCAGTCCAAATAGCTCGACCACTTCAATAAGTGTGTTGAAGTATTTGTTACAGCCACACAAATTAAAATTAAATCGTGCATCGTATTATGTGAATTTTAAAAAAATTTCGAATCATAGTATCAATTTTAAGCATTACATGAATTAGTTCTAATTCTGTTACAGTATTCAAATTATTTGTATTCGCCATCCGATTTGTATTTGTAGTTGTTTAATATCTGATTGTATTTGCAGTCGTCTAATATCTAATTTGTATTCGTATTCGAAAAATAAAAGTTGTTACGGACTATATTTTATAATATCTAATATCACAGTACAAAGAACTGTTTAACAATATTTTCCCAAATTTGATAATTTCAATTTCGCATGACATAAACATAGAACTGTAATATTTCGGATATCTAAGTACAAAGAACTGTTTAACAATATTTTTCAATAAAAAATGCTATCCAATTTCTTGATGGAGTAAAAAAGGGTTGAAGTGCTGAGTTAGAATTTATAGAGTTTAAAAGAAATCCGGGCGGGTCTATCCGCCCGTGTCCGATCCGTGTTCGTGCCCGTGCCCGGATCCGACCCGACCCGTGGATCCCGGATCCACGGATCTAGCACGGGTCGGGTTGGCCCCAAACCCTCCAAACCCGTGTATACCCGTGCCCGACCCGTCCCAAGACCCGCCCGTGGACCCGTGGATATGACCCATGGATCCGTGCAAAATTCAAAAAAAAATAAAAAATAAATAAAAAAATTTCAGAAAATTCGAATATATATATATATATATATTAAAATAATGTTCAGTTTTAAATTCAAAAATTCAAAAAAATTCAAAAAATTCAAAAAATTCAAAAAGTTGGACGGATCCGACCCGTCTGGACCCGCCCGGATTTATCACGGGTCGGGTTGGGGGTTTTGGGTTCGGACCCGTGCATACCCGCCCCGTCGTACCCGTGGACCCACCATACCCGTGGATCCGGACGAGTCGGATCCACGGGTACCCGACCCGCCCCGTTATTAATTCACTAAGGGGCCGTTCGGCAACAAAAGTAGGATTAAATCTTAATCTGCGCTAAGGAACTCGTGTTCGGTTGCCTTAATCCGTAAATAGTCGCTAAGGAAGCTTAATCCAGGGGTATCCCTTCCTTAAGGTCCGGGCAGAGGATTAAGATTCGGGCAAAAGGAGGCTAAAGGAGGGGTTCTTAATCCTTGCTAAGGAATCAATGTTCGGAAGGATTAAGCGACTAAGGAAGTTAAAGGAAATGGGTGGGAAACAATGAATAAAACACAACGAAAAAGAATAGATTACCACTCTAAGGTTTAATGTCGAGTACTTTAATTATGAGTGATTTTGATCAGAGTACTTAATTTATGGGTGGAAAACAATGAATAAAACACAATGAAGAAGAATAGATTACCATTCTAAGTGCTTAATGTCGAGTACTTCATTTATGAGTGATTCTGATAAGAGAATTCCATTTATGGGTTGGAAACAGTGAATAAAACATAACAAAGAAGAATAGATTACCACTCTAGGTTCTTAATGTCGAGTACTTCATTTATGAGTGATTCTGATCAAAGTGCTTCATTTATGGATGGTAACCATTAAAGAAAACATCACAAAGCATCTTATCCTACTACGAGAAGTGTTTCTTATCTGACTTCATTTATGGATGGTAAACAAAAGGAAGCTAAAGGAGGCTTAATCCTTCCTTGCCGAACGGCCCCTAAGAATTTATGAGGAGATGAGGAGGTCAGTATTGAGTATTGAGAGTATATATGTAATTTATTAAAAGAAATATGTAATTATATACTAATACGGAGTATTAAAGAAAGGAAAATGTCCTGTAGATATCATTATAAATATTTACTATCGATTCCGATATTATTATACACATTTAATTAAATTACTATACATATTATTTGAATTATTATTCACCCGTTTTCTCCGCCCCTGTTTGGAAGTAATAGTACTACATGACATGAGGTTTCAAACTGGTCTTTAATAAATTTAATCTCAGCTATTTGAAAATGGCGAAGGAACACCTAATCACGCATTGCGAAGTCACACCTAATTATCTGTCTTTTTCACAAAATGGTACGCATGTTGTTCGCATTTTTCTGGTTTCCAATATGTGTGGTTGGGAATTATAGTAATATTTGCGATTATTATTACCAGCAATTAATTATGTCAGGCTATTAAACTTGATTTCAACAATAAATTTGTGAAACCTTTTTAATTTTTATCCACATATTTACGGCCTGGTCAGCAGTTGTAAATGGGATGATCCAAAAAGTCGGAACCGGATCTTCTGCTCGTAAATTCCTGCTTACTTTTCTGCTTGTTTCGATCTGGACCGTTCAAAACTCATCTAACGGCCAAAGCATCTGCCCCCTGAATCAAATTACAGCCATCCATGGCGATCGAGCGGTCGGATCGAAGACAAGCAGAGAAGCAAGCAGCAAGCAGGGATTTACGAGCAGCAAATTCGGACCCCAAAAAGTCGTGCTGAGTCATCAAATCAATTTAATAGGAAAAACTATTGAACAAATATCACATAATGATTAACTTTTAGAAAAAAAAAACATGGTCTAACTTCAATATCAAGTGTTTTATCATAACCGAGTATGAATTCTGCAATAGTGATTAACACACAAAATGCAATATTAATTGATATTATTATACATTAAAAACGGCTATACAGAGCTGAACAATAAACTGGTTGGATGGACATTTTTCTCATCTAAAAAGAGGCTCAAAGTCATTTTCATTCGAACATTTAAACTAAATTAAGATTAAGAAAAAATAAATCACTATATATAAATTTAAAATTTTGACATCAAGTTATAAGCTAGGTTGCCCGGATACTTCAAAATCTTGCCGGACCGTGGCATCGGATACATATCCGACGCGGATACACGTGCGATACGGTGCGATATGCATCGAATATTCCACGTGGCATATCGTATTATTTTAATATTGAGATATGACAGGATACGATAGGATACAGCTGGAATACTACAGGATATGGCCGAGATACGGCACAAAATACAATATGATACGGCTGGAATATTTTTCAGTGTGTTGCTATAAAATAGCATATTTAACCTTTTAAAACACAAAATTCTCATTTTTACCTATTTCATTAAAACCAACTCTACACAAATAAATCCCACTTTACTCTTGTATTAAATAGAACAAATTTAGTTAATATAACAACTTATTTTACTAAACAAAAAAATATTGCTAAACAAATTTAGTTAATATATGTCTTTATTTACTGCCATAGTTCCCATATTTACTGGCATTTATTGTATGAGAATGTAAAACAACACTGAAATAAGAAAAAAAAATATTTAGTAGTATTTTTGCATTTATTAATTGAAATGAGGATAAAATAAGAATTTAATTGTGTAGAGTTGATTTAATTAGAATATATAATGAGATGATGGGTAAATACGAGAGTTTTGTGTTTGTTAAATATAATATACAAAAGTTTGGATAGAAAATACATAATGTCAAACTTTTAGAAGGGCATTTGTGAAATTTTGCGTACTAAAAATTAACAAACGACACTTTTGCTGTTTTAAATATTTAAAAAATATCACTCTTTCAAAATCAAATTGTTTTATCAGTATTCTACTTTTAATTATTATATTTCGATAATATTCTTGTAGTACTACTTTTTAATTTGTCGAATGAGCCATAAATTCCTATGCATTAGAGTTGGTCAAATAACAAGTTACAATAATAAATCATCAGTTTCGCATATGCCAAGTGAAATTTTGACATTTCGAATAAAAATAATGTTCGAACAAATGTACATATTTGTGATTTTGTTTGCAATCACACTTTAGCTTGACATTGATTATTATAAAAGGACGCTGTTACAATGATGCACGAACGATAAAGAAATTAGATAGATAATGGAAAGAGAGATTTTGATTGAGATCACACGAATTCTCAATTCTTTGATAAAAATTGATACATAATAACTGTCTTCTGTCAAAAGATACGACCAACTATAAATAGAAAAAGACCAATTCCTAAAAGACAGAAAATACATGTCCATGAAGGAGGATTCGGATCGCGAATCCGGGCTCGAAAAATGGGCGAAACGAATCAAAGATTCGTTTCGTTTCAGGCTTTGAGCTGTGGAGTTCCTGTCAAAGTTTCAGCTCGATCCGACGGACGGATCAAAAGTTACGGTCCTTTTTGAAAAGCGTGCGCATGACCATATTGCATCATACAATATCCTACATTTTGTCCAACTTTTGCCTCCATTTTGACGGATCGAGTCTTACAAAATCTTGACTGTAAGAAACTCTTTTGTCATAAATAGTAGAAATATTGGAGATGTCAAATTTCGAAGCCTTATATATTTTTCTTTATTAAAAAATACGCTGCTACAATGTTCCGCGTTTCGATTGCATCGAGTCTAAATAATGCTCCTTGCATCATGACCTTGGTACCCAACTGTGTCTGAAGCTTAACCTTCAAACAAAAGATTGTACGGATCGTGCTGTGCTTTAAAAAGGCACGTCAATTATGCTAAATTACTTGTGTCTGAATTTTGTTGTTACCCGACATAATATGTTTTACCCAATTGTGTCGATCTCTTAATTGTTTTATCATTTGAAGTAACAAATAAGAACCTTCTTAATTCTCATAATTATAGTGATCAAAGTAAAGTATTTTACAGTGGCGAATTCAGAGAAATTTTAAGTCCAGACACTTTGGAGAAGCCCAGACACAATTTAAAGAAGCCCATGCACTAGTTGACAGAAATCGTATCCTCTGCGGATTTTTTTCTCCACTCTCTGCGAAATTAGATCTGAGCCGTCGGATTAAAGATCATCGTTCGACCGTCAACCATATGATTCAGGAGGATTTTTATATTATTAATTTGGACTGTTGATCTTTAATCCTGCGATTCAGATCCAAAGTTCTCATCTCTGTAGAGCAAAAGATTCTGCAGAGAATTTCGTTTCCCAATCGATACTTTAACTGTTTTTTTAAGTAAAATGAACTCTCAGCATAAAAAAAACACTTATTAGACTTGAAAAAAATAAAAAACAAGCTCAGACACTTGCTTGAACTTGCCTCTCAGTAGATCCTCAATTAAAAAAAGTCTGTTAAGCACAGCTAATTTGAAGAAATATGGCGTCAATTATCCCTCATTCTTTCTATGTATCCTTCTTTGATAGCGCAAACAATGATATAAATTGAATAAAGAATATTAAATTGATGCATAACCAAGTGTCTGTTGTGATGGGGACACAACTTGTGTTCCATTCTTAGCATTATTTGCTAGTTTTTTGTTTTGCCTCGGCCATGAAATTTGGTACAGGTTTAGAACTTCTTTTAAGAAAAATAAAGATGAGATTTAAGTCATTCAAATTTAAATCTTTATCAAAAAAATTATTTGAGTTTCGAATATGTAATAATTTTGATAAATAAGTAAAAAAAAAGTTGTCATTACCAAAAGTAATAAATCAGCATTGAGAATCCGAAATAACACATAAATACTCAAAACATCCAATTATTTCACTATTAAGTCAAATGGCAAATAATTAGCCATTCATTTGCCACTTCATTTCTTGGTAGTTGGTACCCTCCTTTGCTGTACATTTGTGCCTGTCTATTCGCCACTGTAATTGAAAGCGACTGAGTTGGAAATACTGGTCTCTTGTCCCTTTTGCAAATTTAAATGCATGATTTAGTAATCGAGCATGGCTAAAATAATATGAATAGTACATCACACATAACGTATTATGCATTTATTTGTATTTAATTTGGTCATTAAATTAATATTTAAGTTGCTCAATAAATTTTTCATATCAAAATCTTGTAGGAAATAAAATTTCGTGATTTTTAGAGTTTTTTTGCTATTTTTTAAATATTTTTTAAAAACAGACCAGAAATGACACTTTTGTAGTATTAAATCTGGACTGTTTTTAAAAAATATTTAAAAAATAGCTAGAAAGCTCCAAAAATCACGAAATTTAATTTCCTACAATATTTTCATATGAAAAATTTATTGAGCAACTTAAATCTCAATTTAATGACCTATATCTATATACATAGTACAAAATGAAGTGTACTATGCATATTATTTTAGCCATGCTCTTAGTAATCAGTACTTATTTGAACTATATTGGAGACAACCATGTTTCATTTCGTTGCATTATATATTATTTAAAATGATATTATTGTGTATATATATATATATATATATATATAGTAGGGCTATGGTGTTTGGCTAAGCACAACGTCTTCCGTGTTTAAGCATCAAATCTCACAAATGAACGGTTAAAATTTCGATTTATCATGCTCAATAATTTCTTTATAGTAAAATATCCTCGAATACAAATTTTTTCTATTTTTGGAGTTTTTTTAGTGTTTGTTTCGAATTTTTTAAGATGACCTAAAATAATTAATGTTTATGCATAAAAGACTTTTATTAAAAGTATGTCACTTTAAAAAATCCGAAACATGTACTTAAAAAATTTTAAAAATAGAAAAAATATGTATTCAAGGAGATTTTAATATAAAGAAATTATTGAGAATGATAAATCAATTTTTTTTACAATCCTTTTTGTGAGATTTGACGTCCAATCACTGAAGGCGTTGTGCTTGATCAAGCACCGTAGCCCTACTCTCTCTCTCTCTATATATATATAGAGAGAGAGAGCAATGCTAAAATAATATGGATAGGATACCCATTCCGTTCTACACACACACACACACACATATATATATAACTGGGCTATGGTGCTTGATCATCAAATCACACAAACGGACAGTTAGAATTTCAATTTATCATGCTCAATAATTTCTTTATATCAAAATCTTGTGGGATACCAAAATTTTCTATTTTTAGAATTTTGTAAGTATTTATTTTGTATTTTTAAAAATGACTAAAAAATAGTAATAAAAATAAACAATGCCTATACATAAAATTAGTCACTTTCAAAAATCCAAAACAAATAGTTACGAGATTAAAAAAAATAGAAAATTTTGATATCCCACATGATTTTGATACAAAGAAATTACTAAGCATGATAAATCGAAAATTTAACCGTCCATTTATGAGATTTGATGATCAAGCACCGACTCCTTGGTGCTTGATCAAGCACCATAGCCCAACTCTACATATATATATATATATATATATAGAGGGGGGATCCATTAGCCTCCTTTTTCGTAGCCTCCTCTAGCCTCCTCCATCAAAGTCAATGAAAATGGTCGATCCGGACCGTTCAAAATATTCTTCATACTAATATATACTTAGAGACCAAATTTTAGAGTTTTTTTTACTATTTTATCGGACGGGTTGAAAATTAGATTTATCTAACGACTTATAGACATCCAATTTTCAACCCGTCCGATAAAATAGTAAAAAAATTCAAAAATAATGTCAAATTTAGTCTCCAAGTCTATATTAATATGAGTAATGTTTTGAACGGTCCGAATCGGCCATATTAATTGATTTTGGTGAAAAATGGTGCAGGAGGCTACGAGAGGCTACTAGAAGGAGGCCACGGATCCCCCTATATATATAGATAGATATGCTAGGGTGCTCCATGGAGCACCAAATCGCCCATGCTCCATGTCAATTATCTCCAATTTGAAAATTGTAATGACCGATCTGAACCATTGAAAATGAACTACATATTGAAATCTACTTAGAGATTGAATTTTACATTTTTTTTGAATTTTTTTGCTATTTTTTAAGGAGGTAGAAAAGTTCCAAATCAAACGGTTTTTGGACCAACAAAAGTTGTGATTTTCCTACCTCTCTAAAAAATAGCAAAAAAATTTCAAAAAATGTAAAATTCAATCTCCAAGTAGATTTCAATATGTAGATCATGTTGAACAGTTCGGATCGATCGTTGAAAATTTTAAAATGAAGATACGGTGTGGATCATTAGAGGTTTGGTGCTCTATGGAGCACCCTAGCCTTTCTCATATAGATATATATACATACATACATATATATATATATATATATATATATATATATATATATAAAGGGGGGATCCATGGCCTCTTTCTCGTGGCCTTCTCTTGTAGCCTCCTGTACTATTTTCCACCAAAATCAATGAAAATGGTCGATCCGGACCTTTGAAAATATTCTTCATACTAATATAGACTTAGAGACCAAATTTTAGATTTTTTTTACTATTTTATTGGACGGGTTGAAAATTGGATGTCTATAAGTCGTTAGATAAATCCAATTTTCAACCCGTCCGATAAAATAGTAAAAAAAATTTTAAAAATCTAAAATTTGGTCTTCAAGTCTATATTAGTATGAAGAATATTTTCAACGGTCCGGATCGACCATTTTCATTGACTTTGATGGAGGATGCTACAAAAAAGGAGGCTAATGGATCCCCCTCATATATATATATATATATATATATATATATATAGGCTAGGGTGCTCCATGAAGCACCAAACCGCTCGTGTTCCACATCTATTATCTCCAATTTGAAAATTCCAACGACCGATCCGAACCGTTCAACATGATCTACATGTATAAATTTACTTGGAGATTGAATTTTATATTTTTTTGAAATTGTTTGCTATTTTTTTAAAGAGGTAGAAAAGTTGCTAATCAAACGGTTTCTAAACCAACAAAAGTTGTGATTTTCATACCTCTTTAAAAAATAGCAAAAAAAAAATATAAAATTCAATCTCCAAGTAGTTTTAAATATGTAGATCATGTTTAACGGTTCGGATCAGTCATTGAAAATTTCAAATTGGAGATACGATATGGAGCATTAGCAGTTTGGTGCTCCATGAAGCACCCTAGCCTTTCTCTCTCTCTCTCTCTCTATATATATATATATATATATATATATATAGCATGGCTAAAATAATATGCATAGTACACCCCATTTCGTACTATGCATATATATAGGTCAATAAATTGAGATTTATGTTGCTCAATAAATTCTTCATATGAAAATATTATAGGAAATCAAATTTCGTGATTTTTAGAGCTTTCTTGCTATTTTTTAAATATTTTTTAAAAACAGTCCAGATTTAATACTACAAAAGTGTCATTTCTGGACTGTTTTTAAAAAATATTTAAAAATAACAAGAAAGTTCTAAAAATTACAAAATTTTATATTCCTACAAGATTTTGATATGAAGAATTTATTGAACAACTTAAATATCAATTTAATGAACAAATTAAATATAAATGAACGTATAGTACGAAATGAGATGTACTATGCATATTATTTTAGCCATGCTCATATATATATATATATCACCCTAAGTTTGTATTAAAATTTCGAATAGTTTTCCAAGATTGTGCAGCCATAGCTTAGTTTTGCGCCGTCAGAATTTGTTGGAATTCAAAAGAAAGAACAAAAATAACAGGGACGGTAAAAGTACTAGTTAATTATGGAGTTGGTACTTTTTCTTAAAATAATTTTATATAGGGTTTGTAGTATAACAAATACAAGGTGACTTCAGTGATAGGTTATCTACTTGAGTTTAAGACAGCTTGAAGTTGTAGACATAAAGGAGCTGAGACATGATGAAATTATATATTTCATATAAAATAATGTTTCGCAGATATCAAATTTGATATCAACTATTGATATCGATTTTATTATGCACATTTAATTGAGTTATAATGTTCAATGCACCATAGCATTGGAGTGATCTGAAAATATAAAAGTCTAGAAGTGGAAGAAAAAATGTTACATTACTTGTCCAAAAAATAAATCTAGTCCAAGTAAATCCAAATTA
Organism: Eleocharis quinqueflora; assembly: GCA_964058865.1. Classification (NCBI taxonomy): domain Eukaryota; kingdom Viridiplantae; phylum Streptophyta; class Magnoliopsida; order Poales; family Cyperaceae; genus Eleocharis; species Eleocharis quinqueflora. Next base: position 18,633 of record CAXKVX010004882.1, read on the forward strand.
TCTACGGAGGTAAATCTAGCTTGATTAGTATTTCCAAAAGAAATATAAAACCTACGTGAATAGAGCTAAATTACTTGAGACCATAAAATACAAAATTGTAACCAATTTTGCTATGAATTAAGCTTAATTGGATTGACTATCACAAGAAAATTCGACGAATGTAGTTGTTTTAGAAAAGAAATTCATGTTTTGATACTCAAAACTTTGTTAAAAAAACCAAAGTTAATAATCAAACTTTTGTTTGCACCAACTTGATCATTGAACTTACAAAAAAAAAAAATTAGTATCTAGGCTTTCTCGAAAAAATAAATTGGTCTTAAAACTTTTATTTGCACTAAAATTAGTCCTTTAACTTTCAAAAAGTATACAAGTTATTTTTTTATTTAGTCCTTGTACTTTGAAAAGATGATAGAGTGCCAATCAGTGGCGGAGCCACGTTGATGCAGGGTGCAGCTGAACCGCTCTGAATTTTTTTTTCAAAAATGACTATATATATTAATTTTTTTCAAAAGTGATTATGTATTTGAATTTTTTTGCATAAATGGCCAAGTAAAATAATTTTTTTCTAACAATAACCATCATTTCGAACCCCTGAAAAACACCGTAAATCTTGAACTCCTGACGAGAATTCTGAATCCGTCCCTGGTGGCAACCCGGGTGAGGTGGGCCAGTCTGGTTCATGTCAAATTAATTTGACTGTGAGTAATCGTTGAATCAAATATCGGTTGTGTAACAACTAATTAAGTATTTTTTAGTACAAGAACTAATTAAGCATTCTTTATCAAATTTGAAGAACTAATTGGTGCAAATAAAAAATTTGGGGCCTATTTGATCTTGGCAATAAATTTGAAAAAATGGTTGTTTTGTGAGTTAAAACATTTCTGAAATAATTGTGAACTAAATAGTAAATTTCCATTGATTCTAATTTGTTTTCTCCAATATTTATTTTAGAAGAACGACTGAAAATATATTTTTATGAAATTATATATATATATATATAATCAGGATGCAATTAGAAATGATACAGGTTGTTAGATGTGTCCCAGGAAATAAATTCAGAATAAAGTCAGGTTTTTGTTGATAAATTCTTTTCTTCCACTGGTAATTCTCTGTCAAAAAGATGCCTCTCTGGTAACTTAATTTTCGCCAATTTGATAAAATATAAGAGACAGGGATAAAGGCTTGGCTTACTCTTTTTTTTTTTGAATAGAGACTTGTTGCCTACAAATTTACTGGCGCCTGATCATCACACCAACAGAGCAAACATTTTATTATTTTGTTTGGTTTGATTGCAGATGTACAAATAAAGAATATTGCATGGATTTTGGATTCTTTTTAAAATAAATATTACAATTAAATTGGATGGATTATCATAGTCAATTTTACAACCCACGATCTCAAAATGTATAATATAATTTTATTCAGTTACCGACGATCAATTATTAATTTATTATTCATCTGAGTTCAAGCAGTAATTTCTCATTATAAACAAATAAAAAATGCAAAAACACCACTATAAAAAAATTCGAGAAGAAATTATCAAAATAAACAGTCTGCTATCTCTTATAGCGGACCGTTCGTCCTCCAACAGAGACAACAGACCAAAATGGGCCCACCACGCGAGAAAAGAGAAAAGAGAAAGGATAATAGATTCCGCATCCGTGATGGAGCCTATTTTGATCCGCTGTCTCTGTTGGAGGACGAACGGTCCGCTATCAGAGATAGTGGACTGTCTATTTTGATGATTTCTGCTCGAATTTTTCTACAGTGGTGTTTTTACATTTTTATTTGTTTATAATCTCAAATTTCGGGAGTCCAAGTATCTGATGTGAAGTCCTTTTCACCGTCTACTTTCCTTTTCTGCCTCCCTTATACAAAGCAGCGCCCCTTATTTCGCCCAAAACAGGATCCGGTATTCTGGTACCAAAAAATCACACAGTCAGCGATGCACTTTCAATGTAACTTTTCCTTTTTTACACAAATTTTTCGAGGTTCGTTAGACCTAAAAGCTATGTTGCATTAGTGCGGATGTGGATATTATATCGAATACGATACGGTTCATGATGCGGCGATTTAAAAAATCTTTAGATACTGATGCGACTATATATATTAAATTTTAATTAAAAATATTAAATTTAATAAACAAATTAATCAGAAATTAATAATGTGTCTTGTTTTGGATTTAAATCTGCTTCATGTTTCACTCATTCTTCTAGCGATGTAACAAAAGTTATCAGCGATTTTACAAGACCTAATTGTCACAACTCACATGGAGTTCCGAAATGTATCGAGACGTATCAGAGATCGAATTCGTCGATCAAAGTGAATAAAATAATCGGATATGTCAATATTGATACGTCACGTTAGGGATACGCCATGTGGCTTATCGGATATGTATCCCAAGAAGTATCTGAGTATCTGATATGTATCCGATATAGTGCGACAAGGTACCGTGAAGGATCCGGATAACATAGCCTAAAAAGTATCACGATTATCCCCTTGCTGGCTTTAGCAATGCTCATCACTTTGCATTTCGATCCTTTTGATAAATCTTAATTTATAATCCAAGACTACTTTGAGAGAATTGTAAAAGAGTGCGGAAGTGATACCTTGTTTCATGATCGTTGTTTTTTCGGAATTCCGCTTGAACTTTGAACTTGCCGCTGTGCACACCGTCAATCTCGCTTCCTCTTGGTCTCTTCTTATGTTGGCTGCAAGGTCTTCCAAGAGAATACGCACCAAGTTGTCAGTTCTCTTAGTTCTTTACGCGACAACACTCGTGTAGAGCCCAATGAAAAGATTCTACAAAGTTTCTCTCTTCTCTTCCTTTTTTTTTCCCTTTCCTATATTTTTGTGTGGAGAGAGTAATATTTTTTTGTTGCTGTGAGACAGAGATAATCTGATGCTTATTTCTTAGGAAACAGGTGCCCTTTAGTAGGGTGATAATTTATGATTCAGTCCATTAGTCAATGAAAATTACCAAACTGAATTTTCTGCACATTAAGGGTCCATTTCTACAACACTTTATATCCATATACTTTATACTTTATCGATCACTTATTATGGATATATTATGACATATAATTAAATATAATTGTATAGCACATTATGTCCATAATCGGTATGGTAGATATGGCG
>CAXKVX010004883.1:0-14102 GCA_964058865.1 Eleocharis quinqueflora
ACTTTCCATAGTAGCATAAGATGATTTGTGGTGTTCCTTGATTATTTACCGTCCATAAATGTAGTACTCAGACATGAGGCACTTAGTGGGTTAGTCTATTTTTCTTAATTGTGTTCTACCACACTTAAAAGAAGTACTCAGAGAAGAAACTCTTCTCGTAGTAGCATATGATACTTTGTGGAGTTTTCCTGAAAGGATAACACACATAAATGAAGTACTCAAACATGAAGCACCAAGAGTGGTAATCTAAGCTTCTTTCTAGTGTATCAGTGAAAGGTTACCGCCCTAAAATTAAGTATTTGAAGAACAAACACTTCTCAGAGTACGTTGTGATGCTTTGTGGGATTTTCTTGAAACATTATCACCTATAAAGAAGCAATATGATCTGAATCTCTTCTTGTTGTAGGATAATATGCTTTGTGGTGTTTTCTTTAATTGTTACCACCCATAAATGAAGTACTCAGATCAGAAACACTTCTCATACACGGGTAAAATGCTTTGTGGTGTTTTCATGAAGGATTCCAACCCGTAAATGAAGTACTCAGATCATAAACACTTCTCGTAGACGGATAAGAGGATTTGTGGTGTTTTCTTGAATGGTTACCACCCACAAATGAAGTACTCAGACCAAAAACTTTTCCTGTAGTAGGAAAAGATGATTTGTGATGTTCCTCGATTGGTTACCATCCATAAATGGAGTACTCAGACATGAGGCACTTAGAGGGTTAATCTATACTTCTTAATTGTGTTATACCACACTTAAATGAAGTACTCAGAGTAGAAACTCTTCTCGTAGTAGGATATGATGCTTTGCGGTGTTTTCATGAATGGATAACACCCATAAATGAAGCACACTGATCAGAAACACAACTCGTAGGTTGATAAGATAATGTTTCTTGAATGGTTACCTCCAATAAATAAAGTGCTTATTTCAGAAACACTTCTCGTAGTAAGATAATATGCTTTGTGGTGTTTTCTTGATTGTTTACCGCCCATAAATGAAGTACTCAGACATGAAGCACAAAGAGTGGTAATCTATGATGCTTTGTTGGATTTCTGGAAACGTTACCGCCCATAAATGAAGTAATATGATCTGAAACACTTCTTGTTGCCGGAGAAGATGCTTTGTGGTATTTTCTTTAATGGTTGCCACCTATAAATTAAGTACTTTGATAAAAAAAGTCTTCTCGTAGATGGATAAGATGCTTTTTGGTGTTTTCTTTAATGGTTACCACCCACAAATAAAGTACTCAGAGCAGAAACTCTTGTCGTAGTAGGATAAGATGATTTGTGGTGTTCCTTGATTGTTTACCGTCCATAAATGGAGTACTAAGTCATGAGGCACTTAGAGGGTTATTATATACTTCTTAATTGTGTTATACCACACTTAAATGAAGTACTTAGAAAAGAAACTCTTCTCATAGTAGGATATGATGCTTTGTGGTGTTTTCATGAAAGGATAACACCCACAAATGAAGTACTCGGACATGAAGCACCTACAGTGGTAATATATGCTTCTTCGTGGTGTTTTAGTGAAAGATTACTACCCTTAAATGAAGTATTTGAAGAACAAACACTTCTCATAGTAGGTTGTGATGCTTTGCGAGGTTTTCATAAAACGTTACCACCCATAAATGAAGTAATCTGATCTGAAACTCTCCTCTTAGTAGGATAAGATGCTTTGTGGTGTTTTCTTTAATGGTTACCGTCCACAAATGAAATACTCAGATCAGAAACACTTTCCATAGTAGCATAAGATGATTTGTGGTGTTCCTTGATTATTTACCGTCCATAAATGTAGTACTCAGACATGAGGCACTTAGTGGGTTAGTCTATGCTTCTTAATTGTGTTCTACCACACTTAAAAGAAGTACTCAGAGAAGAAACTCTTCTCGTAGTAGCATATGATACTTGGTGGAGTTTTCCTGAAAGGATAACACACATAAATGAAGTACTCAAACATGAAGCACCAAGAGTGGTAATCTAAGCTTCTTTCTAGTGTATCAGTGAAAGGTTACCGCCCTAAAATTAAGTATTTGAAGAACAAACACTTCTCAGAGTACGTTGTGATGCTTTGTGGGATTTTCTTGAAACATTATCACCTATAAAGAAGCAATATGATCTGAATCTCTTCTTGTTGTAGGATAATATGCTTTGTGGTGTTTTCTTTAATTGTTACCACCCATAAATGAAGTACTGAGATCAGAAACACTTCTCATACACGGGTAAAATGCTTTGTGGTGTTTTCATGAAGGATTCCAACCCGTAAATGAAGTACTCAGATCATAAACACTTCTCGTAGACGGATAAGAGGATTTGTGGTGTTTTCTTGAATGGTTACCACCCACAAATGAAGTACTCAGACCAAAAACTTTTCCTGTAGTAGGAAAAGATGATTTGTGATGTTCCTCGATTGGTTACCATCCATAAATGGAGTACTCAGACATGAGGCACTTAGAGGGTTAATCTATACTTCTTAATTGTGTTATACCACACTTAAATGAAGTACTCAGAGTAGAAACTCTTCTCGTAGTAGGATATGATGCTTTGCGGTGTTTTCATGAAAGGATAACACCCAGAAATGAAGCACACTGATCAGAAACACAACTCGTAGGTTGATAAGATAATATTTCTTGAATGGTTACCTCCAATAAATAAAGTGCTTATTTCAGAAACACTTCTCGGAGTAAGATAATATGCTTTGTGGTGTTTTCTTGATTGTTTACCGCCCATAAATGAAGTACTCAGACATGAAGCACAAAGAGTGGTAATCTATGATGCTTTGTTGGATTTCTGGAAACGTTATCGCCCATAAATGAAGTAATATGATCTGAAACACTTCTTGTTGTCGGAGAAGATGCTTTGTGGTGTTTTCTTTAATGGTTGACACCTATAAATTAAGTACTCTGATAAAAAAAGTCTTCTCGTAGACGGATAAGATGCTTTTTGGTGTTTTCTTTAATGGTTACCACCCACAAATAAAGTACTCAGAGCAGAAACTCTTGTCGTAGTAGGATAAGATGATTTGTGGTGTTCCTTGATTGTTTACCGTCCATAAATGGAGTACTAAGTCATGAGGAACTTAGAGGGTTATTATATACTTCTTAATTGTGTTATACCACACTTAAATGAAGTACTTAGAGAAGAAACTCTTCTCATAGTAGGATATGATGCTTTGTGGTGTTTTCATGAAAGGATAACACCCACAAATGAAGTACTCGGACATGAAGCACCTACAGTGGTAATATATGCTTCTTCGTGGTGTTTTATTGAAAGATTACTACCCTTAAATGAAGTATTTGAAGAACAAACACTTCTCATAGTAGGTTGTGATGCTTTGCGAGGTTTTCATAAAACGTTACTACCCATAAATGAAGTAATCTGATCTGAAACTCTTCTCTTAGTAGGATAAGATGCTTTGTGGTGTTTTCTTTAATTGTTACCGTCCACAAATGAAATACTCAGATCAGAAACACTTTCCATAGTAGCATAAGATGATTTGTGGTGTTCCTTGATTATTTACCGTCCATAAATGTAGTACTCAGACATGAGGCACTTAGTGGGTTAGTCTATGCTTCTTAATTGTGTTCTACCACACTTAAAAGAAGTACTCAGAGAAGAAACTCTTCTCGTAGTAGCATATGATACTTTGTGGAGTTTTCCTGAAAGGATAACACACATAAATGAAGTACTCAAACATGAAGCACCAAGAGTGGTAATCTAAGCTTCTTTCTAGTGTATCAGTGAAAGGTTACCGCCCTAAAATTAAGTATTTGAAGAACAAACACTTCTCAGAGTACGTTGTGATGCTTTGTGGGATTTTCTTGAAACATTATCACCTATAAAGAAGCAATATGATCTGAATCTCTTCTTGTTGTAGGATAATATGCTTTGTGGTGTTTTCTTTAATTGTTACCACCCATAAATGAAGTACTCAGATCAGAAACACTTCTCATACACGGGTAAAATGCTTTGTGGGGTTTTCATGAAGGATTCCAACCCGTAAATGAAGTACTCAGATCATAAACACTTCTCGTAGACGGATAAGAGGATTTGTGGTGTTTTCTTGAATGGTTACCACCCACAAATGAAGTACTCAGACCAAAAACTTTTCCTGTAGTAGGAAAAGATGATTTGTGATGTTCCTCGATTGGTTACCATCCATAAATGGAGTACTCAGACATGAGGCACTTAGAGGGTTAATCTATACTTCTTAATTGTGTTATACCACACTTAAATGAAGTACTCAGAGTAGAAACTCTTCTCGTAGTAGGATATGATGCTTTGCGGTGTTTTCATGAATGGATAACACCCATAAATGAAGCACACTGATCAGAAACACAACTCGTAGGTTGATAAGATAATGTTTCTTGAATGGTTACCTCCAATAAATAAAGTGCTTATTTCAGAAACACTTCTCGTAGTAAGATAATATGCTTTGTGGTGTTTTCTTGATTGTTTACCGCCCATAAATGAAGTACTCAGACATGAAGCACAAAGAGTGGTAATCTATGATGCTTTGTTGGATTTCTGGAAACGTTACCGCCCATAAATGAAGTAATATGATCTGAAACACTTCTTGTTGCCGGAGAAGATGCTTTGTGATATTTTCTTTAATGGTTGCCACCTATAAATTAAGTACTCTGATAAAAAAAGTCTTCTCGTAGACGGATAAGATGCTTTTTGGTGTTTTCTTTAATGGTTACCACCCACAAATAAAGTACTCAGAGCAGAAACTCTTGTCGTAGTAGGATAAGATGATTTGTGGTGTTCCTTGATTGTTTACCGTCCATAAATGGAGTACTAAGTCATGAGGCACTTAGAGGGTTATTATATACTTCTTAATTGTGTTATACCACACTTAAATGAAGTACTTAGAAAAGAAACTCTTCTCATAGTAGGATATGATGCTTTGTGGTGTTTTCATGAAAGGATAACACCCACAAATGAAGTACTCGGACATGAAGCACCTACAGTGGTAATATATGCTTCTTCGTGGTGTTTTAGTGAAAGATTACTACCCTTAAATGAAGTATTTGAAGAACAAACACTTCTCATAGTAGGTTGTGATGCTTTGCGAGGTTTTCATAAAACGTTACCACCCATAAATGAAGTAATCTGATCTGAAACTCTCCTCTTAGTAGGATAAGATGCTTTGTGGTGTTTTCTTTAATGGTTACCGTCCACAAATGAAATACTCAGATCAGAAACACTTTCCATAGTAGCATAAGATGATTTGTGGTGTTCCTTGATTATTTACCGTCCATAAATGTAGTACTCAGACATGAGGCACTTAGTGGGTTAGTCTATTTTTCTTAATTGTGTTCTACCACACTTAAAAGAAGTACTCAGAGAAGAAACTCTTCTCGTAGTAGCATATGATACTTTGTGGAGTTTTCCTGAAAGGATAACACACATAAATGAAGTACTCAAACATGAAGCACCAAGAGTGGTAATCTAAGCTTCTTTCTAGTGTATCAGTGAAAGGTTACCGCCCTAAAATTAAGTATTTGAAGAACAAACACTTCTCAGAGTACGTTGTGATGCTTTGTGGGATTTTCTTGAAACATTATCACCTATAAAGAAGCAATATGATCTGAATCTCTTCTTGTTGTAGGATAATATGCTTTGTGGTGTTTTCTTTAATTGTTACCACCCATAAATGAAGTACTCAGATCAGAAACACTTCTCATACACGGGTAAAATGCTTTGTGGTGTTTTCATGAAGGATTCCAACCCGTAAATGAAGTACTCAGATCATAAACACTTCTCGTAGACGGATAAGAGGATTTGTGGTGTTTTCTTGAATGGTTACCACCCACAAATGAAGTACTCAGACCAAAAACTTTTCCTGTAGTAGGAAAAGATGATTTGTGATGTTCCTCGATTGGTTACCATCCATAAATGGAGTACTCAGACATGAGGCACTTAGAGGGTTAATCTATACTTCTTAATTGTGTTATACCACACTTAAATGAAGTACTCAGAGTAGAAACTCTTCTCGTAGTAGGATATGATGCTTTGCGGTGTTTTCATGAATGGATAACACCCATAAATGAAGCACACTGATCAGAAACACAACTCGTAGGTTGATAAGATAATGTTTCTTGAATGGTTACCTCCAATAAATAAAGTGCTTATTTCAGAAACACTTCTCGTAGTAAGATAATATGCTTTGTGGTGTTTTCTTGATTGTTTACCGCCCATAAATGAAGTACTCAGACATGAAGCACAAAGAGTGGTAATCTATGATGCTTTGTTGGATTTCTGGAAACGTTACCGCCCATAAATGAAGTAATATGATCTGAAACACTTCTTGTTGCCGGAGAAGATGCTTTGTGATATTTTCTTTAATGGTTGCCACCTATAAATTAAGTACTCTGATAAAAAAAGTCTTCTCGTAGACGGATAAGATGCTTTTTGGTGTTTTCTTTAATGGTTACCACCCACAAATAAAGTACTCAGAGCAGAAACTCTTGTCGTAGTAGGATAAGATGATTTGTGGTGTTCCTTGATTGTTTACCGTCCATAAATGGAGTACTAAGTCATGAGGCACTTAGAGGGTTATTATATACTTCTTAATTGTGTTATACCACACTTAAATGAAGTACTTAGAAAAGAAACTCTTCTCATAGTAGGATATGATGCTTTGTGGTGTTTTCATGAAAGGATAACACCCACAAATGAAGTACTCGGACATGAAGCACCTACAGTGGTAATATATGCTTCTTCGTGGTGTTTTAGTGAAAGATTACTACCCTTAAATGAAGTATTTGAAGAACAAACACTTCTCATAGTAGGTTGTGATGCTTTGCGAGGTTTTCATAAAACGTTACCACCCATAAATGAAGTAATCTGATCTGAAACTCTCCTCTTAGTAGGATAAGATGCTTTGTGGTGTTTTCTTTAATGGTTACCGTCCACAAATGAAATACTCAGATCAGAAACACTTTCCATAGTAGCATAAGATGATTTGTGGTGTTCCTTGATTATTTACCGTCCATAAATGTAGTACTCAGACATGAGGCACTTAGTGGGTTAGTCTATTTTTCTTAATTGTGTTCTACCACACTTAAAAGAAGTACTCAGAGAAGAAACTCTTCTCGTAGTAGCATATGATACTTTGTGGAGTTTTCCTGAAAGGATAACACACATAAATGAAGTACTCAAACATGAAGCACCAAGAGTGGTAATCTAAGCTTCTTTCTAGTGTATCAGTGAAAGGTTACCGCCCTAAAATTAAGTATTTGAAGAACAAACACTTCTCAGAGTACGTTGTGATGCTTTGTGGGATTTTCTTGAAACATTATCACCTATAAAGAAGCAATATGATCTGAATCTCTTCTTGTTGTAGGATAATATGCTTTGTGGTGTTTTCTTTAATTGTTACCACCCATAAATGAAGTACTCAGATCAGAAACACTTCTCATACACGGGTAAAATGCTTTGTGGTGTTTTCATGAAGGATTCCAACCCGTAAATGAAGTACTCAGATCATAAACACTTCTCGTAGACGGATAAGAGGATTTGTGGTGTTTTCTTGAATGGTTACCACCCACAAATGAAGTACTCAGACCAAAAACTTTTCCTGTAGTAGGAAAAGATGATTTGTGATGTTCCTCGATTGGTTACCATCCATAAATGGAGTACTCAGACATGAGGCACTTAGAGGGTTAATCTATACTTCTTAATTGTGTTATACCACACTTAAATGAAGTACTCAGAGTAGAAACTCTTCTCGTAGTAGGATATGATGCTTTGCGGTGTTTTCATGAATGGATAACACCCATAAATGAAGCACACTGATCAGAAACACAACTCGTAGGTTGATAAGATAATGTTTCTTGAATGGTTACCTCCAATAAATAAAGTGCTTATTTCAGAAACACTTCTCGTAGTAAGATAATATGCTTTGTGGTGTTTTCTTGATTGTTTACCGCCCATAAATGAAGTACTCAGACATGAAGCACAAAGAGTGGTAATCTATGATGCTTTGTTGGATTTCTGGAAACGTTACCGCCCATAAATGAAGTAATATGATCTGAAACACTTCTTGTTGCCGGAGAAGATGCTTTGTGATATTTTCTTTAATGGTTGCCACCTATAAATTAAGTACTCTGATAAAAAAAGTCTTCTCGTAGACGGATAAGATGCTTTTTGGTGTTTTCTTTAATGGTTACCACCCACAAATAAAGTACTCAGAGCAGAAACTCTTGTCGTAGTAGGATAAGATGATTTGTGGTGTTCCTTGATTGTTTACCGTCCATAAATGGAGTACTAAGTCATGAGGCACTTAGAGGGTTATTATATACTTCTTAATTGTGTTATACCACACTTAAATGAAGTACTTAGAAAAGAAACTCTTCTCATAGTAGGATATGATGCTTTGTGGTGTTTTCATGAAAGGATAACACCCACAAATGAAGTACTCGGACATGAAGCACCTACAGTGGTAATATATGCTTCTTCGTGGTGTTTTAGTGAAAGATTACTACCCTTAAATGAAGTATTTGAAGAACAAACACTTCTCATAGTAGGTTGTGATGCTTTGCGAGGTTTTCATAAAACGTTACCACCCATAAATGAAGTAATCTGATCTGAAACTCTCCTCTTAGTAGGATAAGATGCTTTGTGGTGTTTTCTTTAATGGTTACCGTCCACAAATGAAATACTCAGATCAGAAACACTTTCCATAGTAGCATAAGATGATTTGTGGTGTTCCTTGATTATTTACCGTCCATAAATGTAGTACTCAGACATGAGGCACTTAGTGGGTTAGTCTATTTTTCTTAATTGTGTTCTACCACACTTAAAAGAAGTACTCAGAGAAGAAACTCTTCTCGTAGTAGCATATGATACTTTGTGGAGTTTTCCTGAAAGGATAACACACATAAATGAAGTACTCAAACATGAAGCACCAAGAGTGGTAATCTAAGCTTCTTTCTAGTGTATCAGTGAAAGGTTACCGCCCTAAAATTAAGTATTTGAAGAACAAACACTTCTCAGAGTACGTTGTGATGCTTTGTGGGATTTTCTTGAAACATTATCACCTATAAAGAAGCAATATGATCTGAATCTCTTCTTGTTGTAGGATAATATGCTTTGTGGTGTTTTCTTTAATTGTTACCACCCATAAATGAAGTACTCAGATCAGAAACACTTCTCATACACGGGTAAAATGCTTTGTGGTGTTTTCATGAAGGATTCCAACCCGTAAATGAAGTACTCAGATCATAAACACTTCTCGTAGACGGATAAGAGGATTTGTGGTGTTTTCTTGAATGGTTACCACCCACAAATGAAGTACTCAGACCAAAAACTTTTCCTGTAGTAGGAAAAGATGATTTGTGATGTTCCTCGATTGGTTACCATCCATAAATGGAGTACTCAGACATGAGGCACTTAGAGGGTTAATCTATACTTCTTAATTGTGTTATACCACACTTAAATGAAGTACTCAGAGTAGAAACTCTTCTCGTAGTAGGATATGATGCTTTGCGGTGTTTTCATGAATGGATAACACCCATAAATGAAGCACACTGATCAGAAACACAACTCGTAGGTTGATAAGATAATGTTTCTTGAATGGTTACCTCCAATAAATAAAGTGCTTATTTCAGAAACACTTCTCGTAGTAAGATAATATGCTTTGTGGTGTTTTCTTGATTGTTTACCGCCCATAAATGAAGTACTCAGACATGAAGCACAAAGAGTGGTAATCTATGATGCTTTGTTGGATTTCTGGAAACGTTACCGCCCATAAATGAAGTAATATGATCTGAAACACTTCTTGTTGCCGGAGAAGATGCTTTGTGATATTTTCTTTAATGGTTGCCACCTATAAATTAAGTACTCTGATAAAAAAAGTCTTCTCGTAGACGGATAAGATGCTTTTTGGTGTTTTCTTTAATGGTTACCACCCACAAATAAAGTACTCAGAGCAGAAACTCTTGTCGTAGTAGGATAAGATGATTTGTGGTGTTCCTTGATTGTTTACCGTCCATAAATGGAGTACTAAGTCATGAGGCACTTAGAGGGTTATTATATACTTCTTAATTGTGTTATACCACACTTAAATGAAGTACTTAGAAAAGAAACTCTTCTCATAGTAGGATATGATGCTTTGTGGTGTTTTCATGAAAGGATAACACCCACAAATGAAGTACTCGGACATGAAGCACCTACAGTGGTAATATATGCTTCTTCGTGGTGTTTTAGTGAAAGATTACTACCCTTAAATGAAGTATTTGAAGAACAAACACTTCTCATAGTAGGTTGTGATGCTTTGCGAGGTTTTCATAAAACGTTACCACCCATAAATGAAGTAATCTGATCTGAAACTCTCCTCTTAGTAGGATAAGATGCTTTGTGGTGTTTTCTTTAATGGTTACCGTCCACAAATGAAATACTCAGATCAGAAACACTTTCCATAGTAGCATAAGATGATTTGTGGTGTTCCTTGATTATTTACCGTCCATAAATGTAGTACTCAGACATGAGGCACTTAGTGGGTTAGTCTATTTTTCTTAATTGTGTTCTACCACACTTAAAAGAAGTACTCAGAGAAGAAACTCTTCTCGTAGTAGCATATGATACTTTGTGGAGTTTTCCTGAAAGGATAACACACATAAATGAAGTACTCAAACATGAAGCACCAAGAGTGGTAATCTAAGCTTCTTTCTAGTGTATCAGTGAAAGGTTACCGCCCTAAAATTAAGTATTTGAAGAACAAACACTTCTCAGAGTACGTTGTGATGCTTTGTGGGATTTTCTTGAAACATTATCACCTATAAAGAAGCAATATGATCTGAATCTCTTCTTGTTGTAGGATAATATGCTTTGTGGTGTTTTCTTTAATTGTTACCACCCATAAATGAAGTACTCAGATCAGAAACACTTCTCATACACGGGTAAAATGCTTTGTGGTGTTTTCATGAAGGATTCCAACCCGTAAATGAAGTACTCAGATCATAAACACTTCTCGTAGACGGATAAGAGGATTTGTGGTGTTTTCTTGAATGGTTACCACCCACAAATGAAGTACTCAGACCAAAAACTTTTCCTGTAGTAGGAAAAGATGATTTGTGATGTTCCTCGATTGGTTACCATCCATAAATGGAGTACTCAGACATGAGGCACTTAGAGGGTTAATCTATACTTCTTAATTGTGTTATACCACACTTAAATGAAGTACTCAGAGTAGAAACTCTTCTCGTAGTAGGATATGATGCTTTGCGGTGTTTTCATGAATGGATAACACCCATAAATGAAGCACACTGATCAGAAACACAACTCGTAGGTTGATAAGATAATGTTTCTTGAATGGTTACCTCCAATAAATAAAGTGCTTATTTCAGAAACACTTCTCGTAGTAAGATAATATGCTTTGTGGTGTTTTCTTGATTGTTTACCGCCCATAAATGAAGTACTCAGACATGAAGCACAAAGAGTGGTAATCTATGATGCTTTGTTGGATTTCTGGAAACGTTACCGCCCATAAATGAAGTAATATGATCTGAAACACTTCTTGTTGCCGGAGAAGATGCTTTGTGATATTTTCTTTAATGGTTGCCACCTATAAATTAAGTACTCTGATAAAAAAAGTCTTCTCGTAGACGGATAAGATGCTTTTTGGTGTTTTCTTTAATGGTTACCACCCACAAATAAAGTACTCAGAGCAGAAACTCTTGTCGTAGTAGGATAAGATGATTTGTGGTGTTCCTTGATTGTTTACCGTCCATAAATGGAGTACTAAGTCATGAGGCACTTAGAGGGTTATTATATACTTCTTAATTGTGTTATACCACACTTAAATGAAGTACTTAGAAAAGAAACTCTTCTCATAGTAGGATATGATGCTTTGTGGTGTTTTCATGAAAGGATAACACCCACAAATGAAGTACTCGGACATGAAGCACCTACAGTGGTAATATATGCTTCTTCGTGGTGTTTTAGTGAAAGATTACTACCCTTAAATGAAGTATTTGAAGAACAAACACTTCTCATAGTAGGTTGTGATGCTTTGCGAGGTTTTCATAAAACGTTACCACCCATAAATGAAGTAATCTGATCTGAAACTCTCCTCTTAGTAGGATAAGATGCTTTGTGGTGTTTTCTTTAATGGTTACCGTCCACAAATGAAATACTCAGATCAGAAACACTTTCCATAGTAGCATAAGATGATTTGTGGTGTTCCTTGATTATTTACCGTCCATAAATGTAGTACTCAGACATGAGGCACTTAGTGGGTTAGTCTATTTTTCTTAATTGTGTTCTACCACACTTAAAAGAAGTACTCAGAGAAGAAACTCTTCTCGTAGTAGCATATGATACTTTGTGGAGTTTTCCTGAAAGGATAACACACATAAATGAAGTACTCAAACATGAAGCACCAAGAGTGGTAATCTAAGCTTCTTTCTAGTGTATCAGTGAAAGGTTACCGCCCTAAAATTAAGTATTTGAAGAACAAACACTTCTCAGAGTACGTTGTGATGCTTTGTGGGATTTTCTTGAAACATTATCACCTATAAAGAAGCAATATGATCTGAATCTCTTCTTGTTGTAGGATAATATGCTTTGTGGTGTTTTCTTTAATTGTTACCACCCATAAATGAAGTACTCAGATCAGAAACACTTCTCATACACGGGTAAAATGCTTTGTGGTGTTTTCATGAAGGATTCCAACCCGTAAATGAAGTACTCAGATCATAAACACTTCTCGTAGACGGATAAGAGGATTTGTGGTGTTTTCTTGAATGGTTACCACCCACAAATGAAGTACTCAGACCAAAAACTTTTCCTGTAGTAGGAAAAGATGATTTGTGATGTTCCTCGATTGGTTACCATCCATAAATGGAGTACTCAGACATGAGGCACTTAGAGGGTTAATCTATACTTCTTAATTGTGTTATACCACACTTAAATGAAGTACTCAGAGTAGAAACTCTTCTCGTAGTAGGATATGATGCTTTGCGGTGTTTTCATGAATGGATAACACCCATAAATGAAGCACACTGATCAGAAACACAACTCGTAGGTTGATAAGATAATGTTTCTTGAATGGTTACCTCCAATAAATAAAGTGCTTATTTCAGAAACACTTCTCGTAGTAAGATAATATGCTTTGTGGTGTTTTCTTGATTGTTTACCGCCCATAAATGAAGTACTCAGACATGAAGCACAAAGAGTGGTAATCTATGATGCTTTGTTGGATTTCTGGAAACGTTACCGCCCATAAATGAAGTAATATGATCTGAAACACTTCTTGTTGCCGGAGAAGATGCTTTGTGATATTTTCTTTAATGGTTGCCACCTATAAATTAAGTACTCTGATAAAAAAAGTCTTCTCGTAGACGGATAAGATGCTTTTTGGTGTTTTCTTTAATGGTTACCACCCACAAATAAAGTACTCAGAGCAGAAACTCTTGTCGTAGTAGGATAAGATGATTTGTGGTGTTCCTTGATTGTTTACCGTCCATAAATGGAGTACTAAGTCATGAGGCACTTAGAGGGTTATTATATACTTCTTAATTGTGTTATACCACACTTAAATGAAGTACTTAGAAAAGAAACTCTTCTCATAGTAGGATATGATGCTTTGTGGTGTTTTCATGAAAGGATAACACCCACAAATGAAGTACTCGGACATGAAGCACCTACAGTGGTAATATATGCTTCTTCGTGGTGTTTTAGTGAAAGATTACTACCCTTAAATGAAGTATTTGAAGAACAAACACTTCTCATAGTAGGTTGTGATGCTTTGCGAGGTTTTCATAAAACGTTACCACCCATAAATGAAGTAATCTGATCTGAAACTCTCCTCTTAGTAGGATAAGATGCTTTGTGGTGTTTTCTTTAATGGTTACCGTCCACAAATGAAATACTCAGATCAGAAACACTTTCCATAGTAGCATAAGATGATTTGTGGTGTTCCTTGATTATTTACCGTCCATAAATGTAGTACTCAGACATGAGGCACTTAGTGGGTTAGTCTATTTTTCTTAATTGTGTTCTACCACACTTAAAAGAAGTACTCAGAGAAGAAACTCTTCTCGTAGTAGCATATGATACTTTGTGGAGTTTTCCTGAAAGGATAACACACA
>CAXKVX010004884.1:0-17181 GCA_964058865.1 Eleocharis quinqueflora
CATACGTAGGTTTTAATATGGACAACAATTTCAACGGTTCAGATCGGCCGTTTGTGATTTGGAATTCGAAATAAGTATCTGTTAGCATGGTTTTGGTTTTGCTAACGTTAGTACGATAGCCGGATTATATATATATATATATATATATATATATATATGTATATGTTGGCATATAATTGCTTATTTGCTTTATCTTGTGTCATGTGGTGAATCAACTTAAAATATGAAGGTTCGGCCTATTCATGAGTATTCTTGTTACCGTATGTTCTAGGACCAAAATGTTGACTCTTGCATTTGTATCAATAATTAATTAAATAATTATTCGTTTCTTAAGTTTTATTATTCATAATTTATTTTAGAAGTCAAGAACTTAAATTGTTAGATACTATTGCCAAGGATAACAAAACTTTAAAGATCTCTAACCACCAAATTAACAATGAACACTAATTACGACTACAATATTAGCATGAGGAATAAATATTGATCATATTTTACAGATCAAAATATAAGAGTATCCATTTAATCTTATGGATACCTATTTCGGGATAAGACATTAGATGACCAACATGAAATATAATGAATAAAGATTCGTCGTTATTTATATTTCATAGTATATAAATTTGACAGTTTGAGATGTTTGATTTTCTCATATAGGAAATATATGTTTGTGAGCTAGGTTGCCCAAATACTCCAAAACCCTGTCGCACTGCATATCAGATAAGTATCCAATGCGGATACGCATGCGATACGCACTACATACTCCACATGGTATATCGTATTATTTTAATATTGAGAAACGGCATGATACGACATGATATGACAGGATATGCCCGGGATACAACATAGGATACGACATTATACAACTGGGATATTTTTCAATGCGTAGTGTTCAATACTTTGGTCATAGGTCCTTCATCCGAACTCTGATTAAGCTGATTCAAAGTGCGTTGGAAAACTAAGAAAGAGATTTACTATGTTGGCTTATCGTATAGGACATTCTATCTCTTGATTCCTGCAGTAAAATATTCTAAATTAGAGCAATACATTGAATTCTTTCAAAACAAACTTAATTTAATCGTAATTACTTCTAAAACCTACATAACAATATATATCATTATTTTAGAACAAAATACTGGATAACATGTATCTACAGTGGTAGTTAATGTAAAAAAAATCAAACATTTTAATATATAATGTGATTTTTTTTATTATTCTATATATACTTCTGTATCCTAGTTTTTTTTTAAAATGCCGTATCTCCTCACCTGCAATGTATCAGATACGATACCCGCACCCACACCCCTGCAACATAGTCTATGAGTAATATCCAACACTCGACTTAATCGAAAATTCCAAAGATATTGTTCTGATATGGTTTTAATTATGAAGAAATTCATGAACATCAATATGACTAAATGTCCTTTACATATTTTGTATATGCAAGTGATGATATCACATGACTCCTTGGTGAAATATGATTATAATGCATATATTATGATTAAAGAGTTAATCGTACAAATATAATCTATTTTAGAATACCAAGTATAAA
Source organism: Eleocharis quinqueflora (assembly GCA_964058865.1). Classification (NCBI taxonomy): domain Eukaryota; kingdom Viridiplantae; phylum Streptophyta; class Magnoliopsida; order Poales; family Cyperaceae; genus Eleocharis; species Eleocharis quinqueflora. The sequence continues at coordinate 1,550 of CAXKVX010004884.1, forward strand.
ATAAGTAAATCTATTATTTGATAGCATGTTATATAGAATTAAATAAATGCATCAGTTATAACTATTGCTTTAACAAGATCGTGATTTTATTTAAGTAAAATCTTCTATATTATTTGAGTAATCACAATGTACATGCTAAGTACCACTTGTGATTTGTGATAGTTAAAGTAAGTTTAATATCACTGTCAACATAATATAGATTCAAATGGTCACACCTAAAAGGATCAATGCTTGAAGACATTATATGATGATGAATTAGTAATTTCAAGAACTAAATATACATATGTGGGACATATTATTTAATTCATTTCAACATGTAATAAATAAAAAATATTACTTGAATATTACGAATGTATGAGATACATATGACTTGGTAATAGGGTTGAGCCGATTTCACTAATTAACAAAGATTCTTGTACAAAGACCGGGAACTAGCTCTATTACACACAAGTAGAGTCTAGAACCGTATAGACACACAAATAGAGGATTAGATGATAGCAAGCACTAATCTCACACAAGCTTATATCAATTTTAGATCAAGGAGATTGAGTATTTAATGTTTTGGCAAGTTTAGAGGTTGAGAGCTTTAATAGGGGTTGAAAATTAGGTCTAGATATTGAATAAATCAGTTGGAGAGAGAAGAAAAGGGGATCTCATATTTATAACAGCCCCCAACAGCTCAAAAACGTTTTCTGAGTTAAAATGTTACATAACTGTCTGTAACGTTACACAACGTTTCACAAACATATCTAAATTACAGCTGTTAGAGAAATTATCGTTATTTTTTAGTTCTTTCAAGTGAAACATTATATAACTTTATGATCTACTTCTGTGAAGTTTGATCATAACATTGTATAACGCTATACCCCGTTATATAATGTTCTGATCTATTTTCACAGAAAATAGATCATAACGTTGTATAACGTGATTGAACGTTGTATAACGTTTTGTCAAACTTATGACACAAGTTCTGGACTTTTCAAACGTTACAGAACTGAGTTTGGCCTTTGATTTTGCACATATAAGTGTAACGTTACACAACGTTGTGAAACTTTGTATAACGTTTCGGTGAATTTTTGGCAGATGTTCTGAACTTTTCAAATTTTGTGCAACTGTGTTCTGTTTTCATGTATAACGTTATATAACGTTTTATAGCGTTATATAATGTTTTGTGTTACTTCTGTTTTATTTCGAAATTCCTATATAGGGTGCATAACGTTATATAACGTTTCAGAGAGTTATATAATGTTTCATGTGATTTTGTGTATTTTGCACTTGTTTGACTCAATCTCTTTGATTTAATTTTGTTATAAGCCTGAGAGGAAAATACCCTAATCTATTTAAAGTCTTGATTCTTCATTTCTTGAGCTTCCCTCTTGATTCTTGTAATTCCTTTTTCCATGAAATAATCTTGAATAATATATCTCACAAGAAACTTGTTAAATACAATTTTAGTTTTGCAAATCGACAAATACGAGACATTGTTTAGTACAACAGAATTGTCATGACCCAACAATATATAGGCAGGACACTTCTTGAAGTCTTGAATCCTTGATTTTCTTCTCTTACATTATAGAAACAGAGAACATGTTACAAAATTCGTTATAACGGGTTGGAGAACTTCCAGTTTTGTCCATCTCTGCTCGATTCAATGACTTTTGGGCCCTTCTGAGCAGGAACCCGTTGTGACGGGTTAAGGACCTGTCGTGATAGGTTAGGGACCCATTGTGACGAGTTAGTGACCCGTTGTGACGAGTTAGTGACCCGTTGTGACGAGTCAGACACTCATTATAACGGGTGGCTGATGCGTTATGGTAACACAAGTCTCTGTCAAGCTTGTGAAAATCCTCTATCTTCTGCACTTCTCCTCTTCAATCCGTTCAATAGATTGGGAACCCATTGTGACAGTTGGGCAACCCGTTATGACGGGTAGGAAACACGTTTGTGACATGTTGTCCATGCGTTATGGTAACGCATGGCTCTATGAAGCTTATGTTTTTGCCCTTATGAGTTGACCTTGATATCGTTGTGATCGTCATGACTTATACATGCATGATTGAGTCTTTGCATCATCTTATTGTACCTATATACACCTGCAACTCACCAACACTCAAAGTGCAAGGTCAGTACTGTTTTGTTTTGCAATTTGTCAAACAAGAGATGAGTTTAATCCAACAGATTACACCTATCAGGGCACTAGATGAAAATCAAGTGTTTCAAATGTTTCAACTTAAAAAGAGAGATGTTTCTTGCCTAAAATAATTATTTGTTATTTGTATTTTTTTGTTTTTATAGGGGGTTCCGTACAAGAGGAGAAAATCAACAATAATTCTTACGATTTCCAAGAGACTATAGGGTGAAAAGATGTAATTGATCGAGTCAGACTTAGTACTGCGATTGCGTCTTTTTGGGCTATGTTCGTCTTTGAAATCTTGATAATCTTAGCTTTAGAACTAGCTAAAGATAAGGTATGAGGTTACAAAAGATATGTGTAGAGGTAAATAAGCAACCAACTCCACAAGCACGTCTTCTCGAGCCATCTTAGCTTTTTGAACTAGCTAGCAATAATTTCTTTGGGTTTAGAAATTAGAAGATAAGTTCTTAAGGTTTAGGGTTTAGGGTTCTTTTTTTGTTGTTATTAGATTGTAATTTGTGATATATTAATAATATATTAATGTTTTATTGTGTTATTTACGTTGCCTCAGTTGAATATTAAATTCTTATTTTCCCTGCGGCAAAACACCTTTGACGACGGTTTTTCACACGATTCAGCAACCTGTTATGCAGCAACAATTGCATAACTATTGGTAAATGTACTTTTTAATCGTTGGTATATCTAATTTTTGTTGTTTTGACGCCACGTGGCTCATCGGATACGTATCCCAAGGAGTGTTCGGATATCCAAATATCGAATACGTATTCGATATATTGCCGCAAGATATTGTGAAGTATTCGGGTAGCATGAGTTTTCAATCATCTAAATTCGAATTGATACATATATTTCACAATATGTCGGGTTAAATTCAAATTAATTGACTTTGTAAATTAATCAAATTGGATCATATTCAAATTTAGTCAAGTAAAAAATGTATTTAGGATAAGTCAGATTTAATTCATCACCTCTACTAACTATACTAAATCTATTTCATGCAATTAGGTGGCATTGTTTGTATTTATTTCTTTTTTCCTCCATTTAGATATTATTATTAGATTAATTCTGCTACGGATTAAAATTAATCTATTTTCACTATTATTGATGCAAAATTAACTTTATTGCATAATTATTGATGACAATCAACAGTTGTAATTAATTTGTTAAAAAAAATCCATAAAAATTAACTCTTATTATTATTATTGTTGTTGTTGTTGTTGTTATGAGAAGAAGGGTTATAATGCTTTCACTTTGTGTGCCTCCAACAAAATTTACATTCGGTAGGATATCATGTAAGGTAAAATAGCAATTCAATGGTTCACATAACCTCGAAATTTGTTTGGGCAAATTTTGAAGCTATATGAACCATTCAATTGATATTTCACCTTTCAGAATACTCCACTTGATATTGATTCCCTCCAATCTGTTTTCAAAATTCAAATCATTCATCATGCTCATTTTTTATGCATCTAAATCTAGACTATTTTTTTGTCATAAAATATAATTGAATGCACAATAAAAATACACAAGTAATGACATATACATGGTCTATTACCATTTTAAGAAACAATAATCGAATTGGTAATTGTTTCTTGTAATATGGATACTTCATTAGTAATGTGCCGCACAGACCTCCATCTTTTTCTAAAAAAAAATGGGACCATGTTCCTCTTTTTTTTTATACCTTTCTTTGTCATATCAAGTCAAGCTGTAGTACATAGATTGCAAGGCTGGCTGAGTAGTTCTTCTTGTTTTTTTTGTTTGTTTGTCTGTTTCTGTGTGATGGCCCACCAATTGAAATAGACCTACTAACTTCCTTTCGCATGGCTTGGTGGCTGGTGCACATGAAAATCTATAAACATGTGTCCTGTGCGACATGTGTCCGTTAGTGTTCTACATACGCGGGCCGGGTCCGGATCCACGAATCCACGGATACGACGGGTCCACGGGTCCGAACTCAAAACTTCCAACCCCATCCGTGATAAACCCGGACGGGTAGGATCCAGACGGGTCGGACACGGGTCGGGTTCGGATCTATCCATTTTTTTTAAATTTAGGAAAAATGTGATTTAAACTTTAAAAAAATTCGAAAAAGTTCCAAAAAAATGTGTAAAAATTATGAAATAATTGTATGAACTATTTTCATAAAATATTTTATAATTATGTCATTTTATTTATAATTATCTTTAAAATCGAATAATATTCAAAATAATTTAGGGAAAATGATACAACTTTAAAAAATCCGAAATTTTTTCAAAAAATCCGAAAAAATGTATAAAAATTATGAAATAATTGTATGAACTATTTTGGTAAAATATTTTATAATTATGTCATTTTTATTTATAATTATCTTTAAAATCGAATAATATTCAAATAATTTCGAAAAAAACTATAAACTCCAAAAAAATCTGAACAATTGCAAACAAATATGAAAAAATGTCAAAAAATTATGAAATAATATTTTGAAATTTTCGTATAATCGAAAATTTTAAAAGTTACCCTCCTCCTTTATTTCGGGCTTGGAACCGGCTACGTGTAGTCACATAGGCGGAGTTCTAACTTTTTTTTGTTAGTATTCTTCCAAAAAATGTGATAAAAATAAATTGCTTCCAAATTAATAAAATAAAAACATACTATAAAGCACACATGAAATCATTGCTCAAATACCACAAATCATCTTCTCCTCCATACAGCGGAGTGTCAGAATCATCGCCAGCGTTAGGACTTCTTGGCATATTACTACTTTCTTGAGTGACATGAGATGTGAGTCCATGAGGACTGGGACCGTGTTGATTACGCTCTTCATCATCAATCTAATCTTTCATACACACAAGTTGCTCGAAACGATTTTCACCCAACTTGGTCCGTTTGTCGGTCAAAATTCTACCTGTTGAACTGAAACATGATTCAGTAGGTACGGTTGACACATGCACTGCATAAACATAGCGCGTCATCGCTGCCAACACTGGATATGCATCGGAATGTCGCTTCCACTAGTTCAGGATGTCGATGTCGTCGTCTTCAAGGCTTCCCAAACAGTAGCTCAACAATTCATTGCTGTTGAGAATTTGAGGTTCATCATCTCGTAGCTCGCTAAGCAAGCCCGAAGAACTATTGTTTCTGTTTGTAATAAAAATAATTCTAATTAATAAGTATTAAGTAATATGGTATAATGTGAGTTCAAAATTTAGTAAATAATTAAATATATTGCATTCATACCTTCGTGTGCGAGGTATCGTAGTAGTCGTACTTGAGTTATGTCGAGCATTGTAAATGTCGAACATAAAGTCGAATAAAGCATTTACTTCGGCTTCCGTTGTATCATATGATAAGTTCAGATTTTTCTTGTACCTCTGAAGCAATCTTATGGTGTACTTCTTCTTGAAGGCCGGATGGAGACAATTCGCGATAATGGTGATAGGAGGTACTTCCTCCCAGTATTTGAGAAACTTCTCGTTCATTGCATCAACGATATGAGTTAAATTACGATAAAGCTCCTCTGCATCTTCAAGTTGACGATAGACCTATGAGAATTGAAAAAAAAGTTATAAGAGGATGAAGAGATTGATGCAAAAAAATGATGATTATTTACAAAATAGATATAGGTCGAGAATGAGATTACATACCTTTGTGATGGTGTACAAATGGTGAAGCAACTCTTGTGCTGATGGTCTGTACGAGCATTAAATTTGATGGTGGCATTGAAAAAAACCTGGAGAAAGTCCTTCAATTTCTCCAGTCGGTCCCATTCTCCCACGGTGAGCATCAGTTGTATCCCGTCAGTTGAGTTGCGCAACATTTCATTTATTGCGTGCTTATAAAAAAAACAACGAAGGAACATTCTATATGTGGATTTCCAACGAGTATCAACATCCCATGGAACCATCAACTTACTCAAACCCAAACGTGAACATAATGCATGAAATTCTTGTTTTCTAATATTATTTGAATAAATGTGATGAAGTTCATCTTTGAATTTGTAAATTAACTATTTTATACCTTCAGTTTTCAGTCCATCTTTAACGGTAAGATTTAGAATATGACATGCACATTTTTTATGAAATAATCTCCCATTCATTATGGAGTTTAATGCACGTATAAACTAATCAATAGATTTAATATTATTGCTAGCATTGTTAAAAGAAATTGAAAAAAAAATCTTGTTTTCTAAATCTTTTTTTAAATTATATTCATGCAAAACATTAATTATGGCTTGGTAAATAATGTGTGCGTTGTGTGGAAAATTCAAGTTACGAAAACATAGAACTCGTTTCTGCAAAAGCCAATTTTCATCAATATAATGTGCTGTAATATAAAAATATCCTAAACCATGCTTACCTGCGCTCCAACAGACAGATGTGATTGATACATTATAGTTGGCGTAACAAAAAAATGGCTAACAGTTCATTTTTCTTTTCTAAGTATTGTTTCTTGATTTCTTCACCATTTTGTGGTGGTGAAATTTCTTGTACAATACTTGACCACAACCTTTTATCATTAATCTGGCAAAATTATGACAACAATCCATACTAATTGGTTGTTCTTTATGGGCAACATATCTGGCAAATTCACTTAACATTATTTTTTCATCATATTTGGCCAAGGTTCTCGAACCGTCTGGGTTAATATTGCTTTGCACTAACCGTTAGTCAGGTAGTTCCTGTGGTTCCTCACCTTTTTTCAGCATGCTTGTCAGCATGCTTTGTGAATGAATTTAAACCACTAGATTTTTTGTAAGTGAAATAACCTGCACATCATTTTACCTTGCATCGTAAAGTCGAAACAGTTCCGCTTGCATCCTTTGTTGTTTCGTAGTAACGCCACCATTCTGCATCGTATTTGGGCGCGGTTGTTTTCCTCTTCTTCTTCTGTGACGGCTCTACCTGCGCTTCTTGGTTATCTAGTGATGCCTCTGACGATAGGGGATAATTTCGTCGACAGACAAGGTCATATTTCTTGTTGTCATGGGAGGTTCTGTGGGTTCAGTCATTGGTGTGAACAAAGGGAGTTGAGTTTGTGGAACGGTCTCTTGTGATACGTAGGGATGATTAGGGTATAACGGGAGGTTTGTGTTAGTTTGTAATAATCTAGAAGTCAATAATACGATAAATTATCATAAAGCTTTGTTCATGAATTGAGTGATTAATTAAACTGTCATTTTGTTACCTTGAGTATTATTGAATTTATGAATCATTCCTTTATCTGACTTGAGTCAATAACTGGAATTGTGAAACTTCATAATACAGATGATATATACTCTTAAAAGTCTCTAACCAAGGTAATTAGCAGGAACACTAATTTACCGTTACAAGGTTAGAATGTGGATTAAAAGATGGTTAAGTTTTACAAATCATAGACATGAGATGTCGTTTTAATCACATGAATACATGTTAGAGGAACATGGTATTTGACAGACCTCGAATGAAACATTAAATGGAATTGTGTACGTGTCATTAATGTTTTCATTCAGTGTTAAGTTCTAAAGTATGAGGTATTCATCTTTCCTACTAAGAGATGTGTATGTGTGATTGTTATCTAACGCTGTCGGTAAAACGCAGTCATAACGGTAACTTTTCGGTATACATAGCTTAGTTGAGGTAGTGATGGTTTACTGAAAGTACTATTGTCCCTCGTATCTTGATACGAGTTACAGTATCACTGGGCCCCTTGATAGAGTAAGATTATCTGCATGCGGTATAATTACAAGAGTAATTATATTTTATAAGTCTGCTCAAGATCGAGAAAAGATTAAGTTTGCAAGAATGACACACACCTACCTTGAAACTAATCTGATACTGTGAGACGAAAGAATTAACACGACTAAAATGTTTAGTGGATCGTGATATTGCATAAGTACAACATCGTCTGTGTAATTGGATGGTCATAGCGCAGATGTCAGATGCCTCCTATGATTATAGAAATTAAAATGGTTTTAATTCTATTTACCAACATAACACAGATCCTATTGGGTCACACCGCATAGGAGCTAAATCAGAGAATCTTAATGATTAATTATAAATAGTTATAATTAATATTATGATGATTATAATTAATTATATATGATATGATTAAATTATATATGTCATATAAGATGACAAGCAAAAACAACGGTTGAATTTATAAACGTATACGATACGTTGTATAAAATCATACCGCAACCAAACAAATACCAAACCCTGAGAAATATAATTGTTGAGAACAATTATATGTTTATGTATATTTATATATATTTAATTTAGATTTTAATTATAGATTATGGTTTTGAATTTGGAATGAAAGTCATTATCAAATTAAAACCTTAATTAAAAATTAATTAAATTCGTAATTAAAAAAAAAAAAAAACAAAAAACAAAAGGCATGTCGGCATGGTGATATGGTCAAATGAAATGGATTTTCATTTGCCATGCCAACATGGCATGTACCAAAAGATGTCGGCCAAAATTTTTTTTCCACATGCCAACATGTAAAATGAAATGTGGCACTTTGACTATTTTGGCTCATGCCAAAATGGTAAGTCGGCAAGAATTTTGTGTATGCCGACATGCACAAATTCAAAGGGCATTTTTGTCTTTTCACAAATTTCAAGGGTATTTTGGTAATTTGGCACCTCCTCATTTTGCTATAAATAGAGGGGGTAGAGAGAGAGAGAAAGATATACCAAAAATCGATTCGTACTCGTTAACTCGGATTCGTATCGATAAATATACTTTCTCTCTTTCTCGTATACGGTTATTTACGGGATTCGGAAAAATAGTATTTTTGCGAAAGGAGCGGTATTTCATATTTGAATAACTGCGAGTCGTAAAGATATTCATTTAGTCCTTATCTTGGTGAATAGTGTTTTTGCGGTATATCGCGGCTTTCGGTGTTTCTGGCAGAAGAAGTAAGCTGCTCTCTGGTCGTCCTGGTGGACATCTGGTAGAGGTATCAGACGTCTGATACTCCGAGGAGAAGAGCGTCTGTGATTCGGCCGTCCGAGTCTTCTGCGGTCCAATTCGAATTTGGATCAAGGTATTAATGTTATATTAATCTATTTAATTTGTAAGTAGATTAAAGTTTTAGAATTAAGTTAAGGAGTAGATCTGTTTAGGAATTAAGTAGGGTTTTGATGTTAGGGATAAACGGGAGGTGGACACCCTCTGTGGTTTATCCGACATACCCCGCTTAATCCTCGGCTTAAGTCAGACGTAAAATTTTTGTTTTACGGTCTTTCCGCTGCTTAGGCCAATTGACGGGTTTTGAACTGTTCGTAACCCAACAGTTTGCATGTCGTAGAGGTGGGCTCATGCTTGCATTTTGACATTAAAAATAAAAATTACGAAAATAATAATGCATAAATAAAAGATAAGTTAAAAATAAGAAATGCAAAAATTGAAGCATAAAAATCTACATTAAATCTTATTTACCTTTAAATAATGTAGAAGTTGCACGAAAGAATGTCAAAATTTCGTTTCTTCTTGACACCGAACCGAATAAATGCAAATTAACTAAATATCTAAGATTACTTAATTAAATCTAAATGTATTATAACTTAATAACTTACAAATTTAGAAATTAAAATTTTGAGAGAAATTAGAATTTAGAATTGATTTGAGAATTTGAGAAATGAGAGAGAATGAGAATTGATTTGTGAAAAAGGTGATAGGGTAGGGGTGTATTTATAGAGGGGGTGAAAATTTGAATTTTTTTTTAAATATTTCTGCACATGATTTTAATATTTTTTTCAATTTTTTTTAATTTAATTTGACAAAAGTTAAAATAAAAGTGACAAAAGGTGAAATAGAGGGAATATGGGTCTGTCACGGGTCGAGCGGGTAGGATATGGCGGGTCTGGGGGGCGGTTCCACGGGTCGGACACGGGGCGAGTCTTGGGGCAGGTCGGGCACGGGTCGGGCACTGGTCTGGGTGGGCACGAGTTTGGGGATTTTGGGCCTACCCGACCTGTGCAAGATCCGTGGATCCGCCAACCACGAGTCGGGTCGGATCTGGGCCACGGGACGGATCTGACGCGGGCGGATCCGCGGGCGGGTAGACCCGAATTGATTTTTTTAGAACTCTAGTGTCCGTGCATAGACGATTATTACCTTCCTCTAATTTTACAGTTTTATGTAATATTAATGTAAACGAGATAATTGTATGTTTGCGAAATTGCCGTGATCAACATGACAAATTATATCATGAAGTTGGGTCTATAAATGGTCTCTGATCGATCCGGTATTCCGGTGTAATATATGGGTCCCTGATTGATCGGTGTTTTTTTAGTAAGAGCAGCGTGCTATTTCAATCCGATTTAACTTTATATTAAAATCAGCTCGATCATGCAGTTCAAAATTTGAACCGTCCGATTTAGATTTGACGGATTAATCTAAAAACAAAATCCTGGTTTTGCTAAAAATAGTTGAATTATCATGTTAGCTTTAAAATAATTTATGCAAAACCCAAATTGAGATAAATTATATATGTAATGAAAATCACATCAAATAAAGACTTAATCATTGACACTTTACGAGTACCTTAATAAAAGATTTGAGATTTCTAATTGAGCGCTTGGTTTCTTTCTCCCAACCATAAATTGTAATGAAGTAGTCAAACAGAACAGAAAGTACGTAGCCAAACTCAATAAGTAGTAACAAATTAGCATGCAATTGGTTTCTTAATTGTCGAATTGAGAGATGATAAATTGATAATAATTGTGTGCATGCAATTGATGATGCACATGCACTGATGGAAAGATGCTAGGCCACCAAATTAAAGACAAAAATGAAAAACAAATGCAAATGGCAAGTAAAGTAAAGTAAAGAAAAGCACTCTCTCGATCGATCATGGAACTTGAGCATGTATTATTGACGATATTTGAACTTCTCATTCCTGTCTTGTCTTTGTTTCTACACTCCTAATATATAAAGTAACGTACGTAAAGGAAAAGGAAAAGGAAAAGGAAAAGAAACAACTAAAGTTCATAATTAATCATGTTCTTATATTCTTATATATATTCTAAAAGTAGAAATATAGGTATATGCAGACATTGTAATGTCTGCGTATTGCAATTTGCCAATTTGACAGTATGCATCTTGCTTATCAGAGGCGCCTCCAATAATCTTTAACACGCTATGCATCTTGCTTTTTCGTAATTATGTACAATATATATGAGAAGTTGAGAACATAATTAATTCTCGTTTTAAAGTATAATACACATTTTAGGAATTGTATTAACTCTGTCATGATTCTTATGAAAGTTAAAAATTATGAAAATACCATAAATACAGGTTTTTGTCCGAACATTTCGTTTTTGTTTTCTGATATGTGATGAAGAATCTGACTGTAGAAATGATGTATGCTATAACTAATTCTATAATAAGTGGCTACAGCTAATATATATATAGTACATAATACTAATATGGTATGGTATGGTATGGTATGGTATGGTATGGTATATAGTCATAGTTGAAGACAAGAATCCAAGTACAAACAAGACACGCAAAGTTTGTCGTTTGATAGCTAGCTCCTACGTACCTAGATAGGTTAATTTATTTATCTGACTCGGAGACCCGATTTTTTTAGTATTAGAAATATAATAAATAAATTATAAATAAAAAAAAGATTTGTGCAAAAACGTGAAAATAGAAACGATCGGAATTGCGAATCCCGATCATTTGAAAAAATCCAATAAGCCGGTGTTCTGAACACCGGCCATTGAACTTTGAATTTAATCTCAGCGTCTTTGATTTTTTTAATAAAAGTTTGAAATTTTTTTATATCTAACCTAAAAAATTTCAAACTTTTATTAAAAAAAAATCAAAGACGCTGAAATTAAATTCAAAGTTCAATGGGCGGTGTTGTGAACACCGGCCTATTGGATTTTTTCAAATGACCGGGGTTCACAATTCCGGTCGTTTCTATTTTTCGCGCTTTTGCACTACTTTTTCTTTTATAATTTATTTATTATATTTCTAATCAATACTATATATAAAACTTGTTAAGTATCGGCGTGTTCAATTTTTTGACACTCCGACACTTTATTTTGCTATTCAATTTGTTTTGTAAATGTGTCCAGGTTATCGGACACGCGACACGCCATTAATTTTACGTCATTAATTTCACACCATTAATTTCAGTATAAATCATTAATAATATTATTTCACGCTATTAATGTTGACGCATTCCTTATTTCATATAAATCATCATTATTTCAAAAGAACTTAAGAAAGATGTATGATATTTGTTATTATATACTCTAATTTCAATGAAACAGCGTTATTTAACAAAAATATTGAAGTTAGTATAATTAGGTTGTTTCTTTTTCTAATATTAAAAAAATCGGCTCGGAGACCATGGCATTCAATTAAGCGTACACATCCGGAAGCAATGATAAACTTCCAGGAAACATGAATTAATAGTTTGGTTGATTCATATCTCAATCATATATAGACCTTCGAGAAAGAGCACATGGAATGCAGTAAATGATGTACAATTATTCTTTAAAATGAAAATTAAGTACTTTCTTCTTGCTGGTTGTCAAACGGACCATTTGTTCTTTCTAAGATTAAATTTAAATAATATAGTTCTTTTGACATTGGTGTATTAGTGTATATATGGTGGCTGTGAAATAAGTAGATATAGTATTGAAAAAATAATAATTTGTTCTTTCTAAGATTATAAACATTCAATTTTTAACCATTCCGATAAAATAGTAAACAAATTTCAAAAATATAAATTTGGTCTCCATGTCTACATTAGTATGGAGAATGTATTTTCAGGGATCCGTAGCCACCATCAATTTCGTAGCCTCTCGCAATCGCTCCATCATACCAAGTGTAAATCGTCGATCCGGACTGTTGAATACATTCTCCATACTAATGTAGACTTGGAAACCAAATTTTATATTTTTTGAAATTTTTTTACTATTTTATCGGAAGGTCTGAAAATTAGATGTTTGTAAATCGTTAGATGAATAAATTTTCAATCCATCCGATAAAATAGTAAAAAAATTCAAAAAAAATGTAAAATTTGGTTTCCATGTCTATATTAATATGGAGAATATTTTCAACGGATCGATCATTTACATTTACTACTATGGAGCGGTTGGAAGTTTGGCGGCTACGAATCCCTCCTCTCTCTCTCTCTCTCTCTCTCTCTCTCTCTCTATATATATATATATATATATATATATATGTTAGGATGCTTCATGAAGCATTAAACCGTACGTAGTCCAATTCCGTTAAAACTGACAAAGTTATAAAAATACTGGAGAGAATGAAATGGAGAGGACACAAGTATAAAAAAATATCGCTGATGAGAGGTGATGATCAAGACGCGATCGAACGGTTTATTTACTCGACGCAAAAAAGAGATTGCAAAACACGACATACCGTAATCCAACTCTCTCTCTCTATATATATAAGTTAGGGTATTTCAGGAAGCACCAAACCGACCGTAATCCAATTCCATTAAAACTGACAAAGTTATAAAGAACTAATGCAAAATGAAACAAAGCAACTAACATGATAAGAGTAATCTTGTTATAAATGATCACAGGCCTCTCTTTTTGTACTTGTATTAATGCACCGGTAACCTACTCGCCTGTCTTTTCTCCATCATGGCATCACACAACACAATAAGAGAGATCAACATAATTTGGTGGTTAGACTGTAGTGTCAGCTGTTAAGCTTTAAAACCAGTTGCTTAATTAATTAATTAATTAATTAATTAATTGACCATACTACTGAGTACTGATGTGCTCATGTGCACAATTAAATGCACTTATGCACGTCCCCAAATCATCAAGGCCCAAGTAGGAACTTAAAAGCTATCATTACATGCGCATGTCAAAATTAATATTTCCAATTCGGATAGTTCGATAACTGCAATGTTTTAATAATTCAATTAATATCATACAAAGTATTCGTATCCGCATCATATTTTACTGATCAAGAACGAATGTAAATTCCAAAAATTTACAAACGAATACAATTGATATATTTACGAATTACGGATAATATTCAAATATGAAGCCAGAACCCCGGCCTATCAATGTAGTGATCGATGTCATTAATACATGTGTGATTATGTCATAAAAGCGTTCAAGTTCATTTGCAATGCAGCAGATCCGCATCAGCTGTCATTGAATCTGAACTGCTGCTTTCAATCTGAATGGCTGTGATTTGATTCAGAGAATTCAATTATTTTGTGGGTCACACCTATCAGCCACTCGATGACAGAACCTGTCATCGAAATAATGGCGACGAATCCTTTTCGGAATGTACGGCTAAAATCACTAATAAAATTAAGATGTTAATGTGAACCGTACGAATTGGATACACATAAATGTCAGAATTAAATACTGCATCAAGTGGCCGTTCATAATGATTATTGCTTATATTAGATATAACAAATGAAATGAAAATGTATGTTTAGCCTGTACTGTGTTACTTTAAAGTGCATCAATCTATCCGAATATATTTTATCTAGAATATTATTCGAATTACTTTTCCAATATAGTTATTGTTTTTCGCATGAAAAATAGAAGGCTCAAAGAGCAGTACACGCAGCCTGTGATGATATGATAACTCGGGTCTTCATTTTTTTAATACTAAAACAATTATTTATACGACACGGATTGGAAGATAATTACAATGGATAGGCGCATAGAGTCCGTACACTGTCACATATTGAGATTATTATAGTTCTCTATTATAGTTTATTTATATATGTCGATATATATTGATATGTTTATTTGTGTACTACCTGAAGTTAATTGTGTATTGATGTGTTTGATTGATATATTGGTACATTTGTATTGGTATCAATTGTATGGCTAGCAATTGAGAGTTAGCCACAGAAAATCAGCTACATTTAAAAAAATTAATATATTAACAGCGAACATAAACCCGCTATAAAAGCTCTTAATTGTTTAATATAATTTTCAAACTATTATAGCGGGTATTGTGCAAATGCCGCTATAACTGTGCAGGTATTATAGCGGATATTCCTTAATGGCCGCTATAATAGATACAAGCTATTATAGCGGTTTCTCACCAACATCCGCTATATTAGGGTTCTATTATAGCGGGCTCTCCTAAAGGTCCGCTATAATAGTTTGTATATATTATAGCGGGTTCTTTATACCTATAGCACCCTCCTATTATACCGGTTGTCTGTCTGCTATAATAGGCCTTAAAAAGTTGCTATAACAGCTCTTTTATGTCGTAGTGGTATCTGCTGTTATTTTGAGGGAATAACAGGGTCTTGTTATTTCGTTGTTGACCGTCCGATCTATACGAACGGCAGAGATAAACTGCACGGAGCCCGCTGTATTATATAAGTCATTTGTTAGATCAAAAATGAATGTTCATATATGAAATAACAGAATATGAAATCTAGGCGCATATGCTGCCCTTTATATTTTGTCAAATTTGAAGGACAGGATTCTCTGGGTACCTTTGTGTCGTTAACAATTTACAACTTGTGACATTTTTTTTTT
>CAXKVX010004885.1:0-16304 GCA_964058865.1 Eleocharis quinqueflora
GCAATGAATGTTTGCTGCACAAGATTAGTGAATGCTATGTTCGTTCGTTTGTAAAATGTAGCACCTTCCATTTTCTATTATGTTGTACGTTCCTGTTATTTTAGACAACCCCTAATCTGTCTTCAAATTTTGCATAGTTGCATATAAACCCAAATTAAAATAAACATGAAACTAACAGAACATAACTAAACATCAATTTATTCAAACTAGTTTCCAGCTAGACTATTTTGAAACCTACAAGTAGACTAACAAGTGTCCTTCCAAAGCTCATAACAGAAAAAAATATACAGATACTAGACAACTGTAGGACTTGCTCATTTCAGCATTTGAAAACACCAAATTTTATCAAAAATAAATTCTGCTAAATTTAGCAGCAGTTCTAGTTCACGCTGCAAATGAAATAGTATTTAGTATTTACATAGCTAGACATCAATGATTATTTATTGTTATATTTCCTTTTTGTCGCAATAAGATTCTGAGCTCTAGTTTGACACAGAATCCTATATAAGTGCATGATTCAGCTATTGGTGACATTCGGGATGGTACATACCAAATATTCGGAATATGAATTTTGCAGGTTTTCGAAGCTAATGTAATATCCGCCAAGCATTGCAATGTACATATCTAAGAAAGCAGATATAATTACTTGGTTAGAAAAAGAAAGGAAAAAAGAAAACAAAAGAAAGGAAATTTGAGGCCTTTTATTTGTTTCTCTTTTCTTTCATAATAAATCAGAACCACTAAATTTTAGACTGAGCATGTTTCCATAAAAAATGTATCAATTATGAAGTTTATCACGTCATATGCTGAATCTTCAAAATCCAGTATGCCTAGAAAATGCAAGTACAAAAATCAATATTTCTTTCACCCAGAATGTAATTTTTCCATAATGAAAGCAACAGGTTATTAGTCTACTGGTTAAATTAAAAATTGCAGGAAGTAAATAATGTCAGATCCTACGGGCAATGAATCAAAATAAAAATAAATAATAATATCATATCAATAATTGAGTTAAAAATTTGGATTCATTGACTAAGCTATACTGGACGGCCCTATATAAGAAAACTATTTCCTATATAAAATCATTAATTCAAACACACAAATAGCATGTCTCCACAGTGAAAGCTTCTCCATTCTCTCATTTGCAGAGCTTACACAGGGAGAAGTGCATTCTCAAATCTCCAAAAGAGAAGCTCTACCGCTCGAAAAATGTCAGACATCGAGACAGTGGAGTCAGTGCCAGTGTCAAGAAGACAAACCAGGACAGGGCTAACTCGAAAGGACTCATTTTTCCATGAAGCAGAGAAGGTTACTCATGCGGAATACCATGGTGCCAGAGTATATAGTTCTCTCTATCGTGATTTCTAGTTATAGTTGTGTACACATGTTTAGAAAAGGGCTTTACTGGTTTTGTACAAAACGGGTGAGGATACATTGGTATATTAGTTGCAATTATGTCTGGAGCAAACCATAACAATCAGAGCAAATTGCCTAACAGCTCAAATAGTGAAATTTTGGAAGACAACTATAATAAGTCATAGGTTCAAGCTTTCAGTTTCTTAACCTTCTTTGTTTAATTGATAGAACTATATCTCAAAGGGAAAAAATGAACTAGATGAACCCAAAATTGCTAATGTCATTGCTGAAACACCAAAGTAGTATTGAAAATCCAGAATAATTACCACTACTGATGCTGCATAATTGATCGTTATAATCTTGTTAAATATTAGATTGCTTATTATTATTTTTCTATTTTCAAAATAGAATGATTGGGTGAGAACACTAAGCCTGGCATTTCAATCTATCGGTATTGTATATGGAGATATTGGCACATCACCTCTATATGTATATGCAAGTACTTTTACTGATGGAATCAAACATCAAGACGATATCTTAGGAGTTTTATCTCTAATTCTATACAGTCTTATTCTCCTTCCTATGATGAAGTATGTATTCATTGTTCTTTGGGCTAACGACAATGGTGATGGTAAGGCTTTCTTTTCTGACAATTATTGTTTTCCTTCTGCATAGCTATCGTACAATCAAACTGTAAGAAAAAGGAACAGGTTGGATGCAAAGGCATACAGTGTTTTTATTCATATATAAAAGAGCATGAAAATAATGATCTTTTTTAGGTGGCACATTTGCGCTATACTCTCTGATCTCAAGGTACGCAAAGATCAGCCTGGTACCTAACGAACAGGCAGAAGACACGCTGGTATCAAATTACCATTTGGAACGGCTAACACCAGAACTAAGGAGGGCACACTGGCTTAAGAAAAAGCTAGAGAAAGGCACAGCTGCAAAGATATTGATTTTCATCTGTACGATATTTGCCACCTCCATGGTTATGGGTGATGGTGTACTAACCCCTCTTATCTCTGGTAATTAACGTTTCATTGAATCTTGATCTTGTAAATCCGGTGACAGCATATACAATATTTATTGCTCGTGCTAGTATTAAGTTAAATTTTCTGAGTTCGCCGTTTTAATTTCATGATTACCCATAGGAGCATGTTACTAAATGCCCATATTTATTTAGTTTCATTTGAAACTTTACTTTCTGTCCAAAATTCAAACCTTGAAGCTCTCAGGAATGTTCAGTACTTACTTTCAACATATACCAACAGTTGCACATGAAACAAATTCTATACCTTATCAATTTGTCTACCTAAATGTATGTGTTTCCTTCATTTCTGTGCATCTTTGACAGTACTCGAGATGCATTCTAATTTAAGTTTTCCTATATTGGCCAGAACAAAACAAATGATGAGTATTGGACAGTAGAGATATGATCAATTAACTGTTTTAATTTCTACCACATGTCTTCAAATTAATCAATATATTTGGATTTCTGTAGTTATATCAGCTGTTGGTGGTGGGCTGACCGAGAAAGTTAATTTAACAACAAGTATGACACTGGAGCTCAAACCTTATAAAGTTTATCATGTATTATTGATTTTAATTAACTTCTGTAACTTTTTTACCTTAAAAATTTGAACAAACAGATCAAGTCGATTGTATATCGGCAGCCATATTCGTAGTCCTTTTTACAGCCCAGAGATTTGGTACAGACAAAGTTGGTTACTCATTTGCCCCTATAGTTTCCTTGTACTTCCTCTTTATTGGTGGCATCGGGTTATATAACCTTATACATTATGATATTGGAGTTTTACGTGCATTCAACCCGAAGTACATTGTAGACTACTTCAGTAGAAATGGGAAGGAAGGATGGGTTTCACTTGGAGGTATTCTGTTATGCTATACAGGTAATCAAAATTAATCGTTAAGAACAAGTTTATCTTAATTTATTTAACATGCTTTTCTAACTAAAGCATGCTTTGTGTGCAGGAACGGAGGCTATGTTTGCTGATTTAGGGCACTTTAACGTCCGAGCTGTGCAGGTAATGTCTCTGATGTAGTGATGTTCTTCCAAAAATTCACATTTTTCATTACTTCCGTTCCTCTAGCTGATTAGTACGTAACGAAAATTATCGTTTTCATTGGCACTATGATTTTGATTTGAAATTCAGATTGGCTTCAGCTGTGCTTTGTTTCCGGCTGTATCATTGGCTTATATCGGCCAAGCTGCTTATCTCCGAAAGCACCCAGAAGATGTCGGCAGTACATACTACAAATCTATTCCTAGTAAGATACATACAAAGATTATATTTAAAATTAAACCCTTGAATATTTGCTTAATTAATTTATCTCCATCCTTTTTCACGTACACCCAGGTCCACTATACTGGCCAACCTTTGTAGTATCAGTGGGAGCTGCAATTATTGCAAGTCAAGCCATGATTTCTGGAGCATTTGCGATCGTATCACAGTCACAGACCTTGGGATGCTTCCCTCGAGTGAAAGTATTGCGCACTTCGAAGAAATATGAGGGGCAAGTATACATCCCAGAAGTAAACTTTGCGCTTGGACTTCTTTGTGTCATATTGACCTTTGCATACAAGGACACAACCAAGATTGGCAATGCCTATGGTACAGCACCCCCCACCCCCACCCAACCACACACAAAAGAAATAAAAAAGAATATTATTGACCTAAAACTTGAGAGAGAAAAACAATGATGTTATTATTATTCATTATTCATACACATGCATGCTGATAAAATAGATCTGCAAGTTTAGTTTGCAGCTTCAGGCTTGCTTGATTTCAACTTAAACTTTGGCTGATCATGCAATGCAACATCTAGAGTTTCTTATTTTTATTCTTTGGTTTTTATTCGTGTGTCTTTCCAGGAATTGCGGTTACTGCTGTCATGTTCATCACAACCATTTTTCTAACATTAGTAATGCTTCTGATATGGAAAGTGAATATTTTGTGGGTCATATCATTCTTCACAATATTCAGCTCAGCAGAACTCATCTTTCTCTCTTCCGCGCTTTACAAATTCAAAGATGGAGGCTACTTTCCTTTAGCTGTCGCGGGCGTCTTGATGGCAATCATGGGAATCTGGCATTACGTACACGTGAAGAAATATTGGTACGAGCTAACTCACATGGTTACCAAGGACAAATTAGAAGAATTAATTGAACGACGCTGCCTGGGAAGAATACCTGGTATCGGGTTTCTGTACTCTGAACTTGTACAAGGTATTCCACCGATATTCGCTCATCTCGTGGAGAAAGTACCCTACGTTCATTCAGTTCTTGTATTTGTCTCAGTAAAGACCTTACCAATCCCTTATGTGAGCAGTGCAGAGAGGTTTATTTTTAGACAAGCCGAACCAAAAGAGCAAAGGCTGTTCCGTTGTGTTGCGAGGTATGGATATAATGATAAAAAGGAGGATGCAAATGCATTTTCTGCTTCTCTAATGGAACAGCTGAAAAACTTTGCGCGTGATGAAAGGGTTATCACATACACAGCCCAATTGCAGCAGAATAATGAAAATATCAAGTCGAGGTCGGAGGCCAAATCTGCGATCCACGTAGAGGAAAGACTTGAGCAGATCAGTGGAACACAAGCTGAACAATGTGAACCTGAGCACAAAGAAGAATGTGAGCATATGTATGACCGGGAGTTGGCGAGTGGAGTGGTGTACTTGCTGGGTGAGACTGAAGTGAGAGCCGAGCACAACTCCAGTATCTTCAAGAAGATATTGGTAAATCACGTTTACAATTTCATAAAGAAGAACTTTAGGCAAGGGGAGAAGGTGTTGCTGATCCCGAGGGATCAAATTCTGAAAGTCGGCATGGTATATGAAATCTGAGAACAACAGATTTGACTGCATGTATGGATGTGAGTTGAACAAAATTGCCCGTGTTCAGTTTGTTTGTGTTATTGAAAGAATGTAACAAGGTTGCTATGTTTCATCTTTACTGTCTTTTGGGTTGTTTGAGCTAAGATTTATTTATTTTGTAATTCAATTCATTGTTCATTTTGTAAACTTCAGCCGATTTGTGGAATAGACATGTCTAAATATTTGTTTGATTTAATCCTTAATTTGGTTTGTTAACGTAAAGTTCCAACATAGATGTAGGATGCGGAAGGTATTTTTTTTTTTTTTTGATAAAATTGTTATGTACCAACTCAATTTTTCTGCTAGCATCGGCAATTACTGAGGTTTCTATTTGCATAAACCCAACTACTGGTTCTTTTCTTATTGAGTTGTTGAAGCATAAACTAAATGATCATGACCATTCATAAATCCATCTACCAGTAAATAAGTGGCCTTCTCAAACCAATATATTCCATTCTTGAGTGGTTAAAGTCTGCTGTTGAGTTGATCAGAAGCGAGAGAAACGAAACAAGTGCACGTAGCTACCTCTTGCGCATGATCCGGAGAAGGATCGGACTATTTGGTTAAAGTCTTTTCTTTTCCTACATTTATGCGAGACAGGAGGGAATAAATCTTGAGAAAAAAAAGTCAAGTTGAAGGAAAAGGGAAACCGATCTGATTTCCTTTTCATTTCTTCTTCTCACCATTTGGGCTCACAACAAACAGGCTTTATATGGCCCATTTAGCCGATAGGCCTTTTGTTTGCAAAATAGAAAGTAATAAACACATGAATGGATTTTGGGCCGGGTTATGTTGAATCAAGTCATTTGAAATGCTATACGTTTTAACTAATCACTAAAATTAGGTTAATTTCGTGTATAAGGTGGTACTTCTATAGTTCTATTCCTTTCCTCTCTTCCTTTTCCTCAATTCCCGGTTTACAATCCATACGCTACTGCGGTGGTCTGTAGTGCGGGTTTGAAAACATAGCTAAATTAATTAATGGGAGGTAATACGTAGATATTAATATTGATTATCGAAATCGATGTTATTATGCATATTTAGTTGAGTTATTATGCACATTTATTTGAATTATTATGCATGTTATTTTTTGTAATAAAATAATTATGCATGTTATTTTTGTACTGAAATAATTATGTATGCTATTTGAGTTATTATGCACATTATTTTGTTAACATGCATAATAAGTTTTTCAGTACAAAAATAACATGAAGTAACATGCATAATAACTAGTGATTTGGCAATGGGCCGGGTTGGGCCGAGTCGGTCCAACGAATTGGCCGGTCCACGGGTTGGACGGTCAAACTGGTTGGTCGGGCTGGATTTCGACAGGTTCAAATTTTGTCAGCCGGCCGCAACCCGTCTTAGGCCCATGGGTCGGAGGACCGTCGGTTTGAGGCGGGTTCGGGGCGGGCCGATCCGAGTTCGGTTGACGGGTTGGACGGCTTTTTTTATTTTTTTTGAATTTTTTATATTTTTTTTATTTAATGGATTATTCCCGGGTTATACTTGGAACGAATTTTGCACGGGTTTGGATGGGTTTCGACGGGTTTTCTGCCGGTTTCGGCAGGTTTCGACGAGTTTGGGACGGGTTGACGAGTCGAGGCAGTCCGGTCCGGTCCAATCCTTGGTCAGATTTGAGTCGGGTTTTTCCAAAAAAGTTTGGTTGCAACCCGTCTTTGGCTCTCATTTTTTTTTTGAATGGGTCCGCACAGGTTGAGCCGTGGGTCGGTTCGCGGCCTCGGGTTTCCCGAGCCGGATCGGACCCGGTCGGGTTTTGTCAAATCTCTAATAATAACTCAAATAATGTCATAATAACTCAAATAATGTGCATAATAATTCAACTAAATATGCATAATAATATCGGTATTAATAGTTGATATCAAATATGATATCTATGAAACATTATCCTTAATTAAATTTTGAGCTTTATTAAACTTGGAACCAGAAGCCGCATTTGGCAAAAAAAAGATTAATACCTCGGATATTCAAACATTCCTTGTGTTTGAAACATGGATTGAAGTCTGAAGATTTCCTGTATCGTTTACAAAATCTCATGCATAACCATGAAGTAAAATCTGATTATAGTTTCTGAACAATTAACTAAATCTTAGTTAAATATATGAAATGCCAAATCCAGCTATTAATATAAGCAATCATGGATATATTGATTTTAATCTGAATTACATATATACTTACATACGCATCTCAACAAATAGGATCAAACTAGAAACCAATGATACCCTATCACCAAGCTAGAATTCAAAACACTTATGCATGCTTTATTCATTATTTCTTCAGAGCCTACTACGAAGAAGTTACACATAACGAGCAAATTAACAGAAACAATGTGATATATATATATATATGAACTGGGCTATGGTGCTTGATCAAGCACCATAGCCTAGTTCTATATATATATATATATATATATATATATAATTAATAGTATTGCTTAATTAACTACATACATTCATCAACTCCACATATGATGAAATTGTTACCATGGATCTGAGCCCTCAATTGCTCATAGAAACTCTCAATGAACTTCTCAGCTCTATAATCCACATCATTTTCAAACACTATATCACTCTCATCTTCTTCCTCATCTGAACCATAAGCAGAAACAGGAAGTACATAAGGAGACACAAGGCACTTGGTCGGTTCATAGACGACACGTGTTCTCGAGAAAGGATACTCATGATCATTGTTGCGCTCTCCATTGAAGCATGACAACAAACTAGACTTGATCCTAGTTTTTACCTTGACGACGGCCGGATTCGGGCTATTGCTACACGAGAACTCGTAGTCTCTTAGGGTAAGTGGAGTTGGGTAAAGGTATTTTCTTGGCTTGAAATGATGATTTTGATGGTGCAAGATAAGTTTTAGTAGGGTTTTGGATAGGAGTTTACCCCTCTTTACAAGGTTTCTTTTTGCCATGTAGATGAAGGTTAAGTTATTATAATTCCACAACCTCTCCATGAAGTGCAACTCCATGTTGAGAGCTTGGAATATTTCTCTCGCTATTAGTTATTAATATGATAAGTCATGCTCATGCATGGCGTTGAGAGAGAAAAGAGGCTTTGAATTATATATATAAGTGGTGGAGACCGGAGACGTATACATGACTATACAGAGATGCTTAGAGGGATTAAATGTACAATTAATTAGTAATGAAAAAATAAATAAAGTATCATCTTTCATTAAGTTAACCGTGATGTACTGTGTTTTTCATCATTGCTTGTTTGCTAACGATTATAGTGTATACTAATTTATGGTATACATATCTCTTTTTATGAGAACATTGCTTGGCAATCATTTTATTTTAACTATATTGACAACATAACTATTGTGTTTTTAATAGAGACATTGTTATAATTATAACTATAGTCAGGTGATTCCTCCTATATACAGCTATATGTGTAATTTTGTTGTTTTTACAACCACAAAAAATCAAAGTAATAATTTATTCATCAATCAAATTAGTATTGTATACTTACTTTATTTAAAATAGAATTTGTGTAATTCATTAAAAAATATCTAAAGTAAACCAATAATTGCCAATACAAAAATGAATTTTGCTTTAAACCAACATTCGGTTCATATGTATTATATTTAAATGATTAAAAATGCTACTTCGATCAGGTTAATTTAATATAAGCATGCATATGTACGCTATATTTTTTTTGAGAAGAAGTGGAGTCTTTGTCTCAAATCTAATTTAAAATTTGACCTTAAATCATTCAAAGTTGGATTTCCAACATGCGATCTTTTTTTGGAAGATCATTGTTCTTAACCACTGGATCAAGAGCTGTTTCTTGAATATGTATGCTATAATACTTTCAGACATGTACTTAAATTCTATGAGTTAATAAATAATAATTAATTACACTCTAATAAATAAATTAACTAGGTAAATAGCTGATATATATGGCGTTTGGTAATGGGGTGGGCCCGAACCCCCACCGTCAGGAAAATTAAGTGAAAACAGCATTTGCATGAATCATGGGAAGAAAGCTCTGCTCTTTGATTGAGTACTGCAATAAGCAAAGATGGTGCTTAACAACTGCACTATCTTTTTTCTTTCCTTTTTCAGAGAACTAATTAAAAAAAATAACATTGCTTATATGTATCTTTTATATTGTACACTTCTTTGAAATTATGAAATTTCTCTCTTAATTTGCACATCATGCATCTTGAACCAAAAAAAAAGAAGTAATCAAGTGTTAACTCTGCCCAGGCTGATGCTTTTTATCACATAAAAATTATAAATGTATTTTTAATTATTTAGTTATGGTCGGATCCAATTGAGCAATTCTAAAATTTGATTGGTCATTCACCTTCTTAGAATCATCAAATTTTATTAGTAACAATATAAATTGTTTGATTAGAGGCTAGATTTCTTTCAAATTTACACAAAATTGATGCATGTTCTACTAAAATAATTAAAAACACATTTACAACGTGTCAATGTTTTTTTTCCTGTTTTTTTTTTTCAAGTTGGACAATATTTTTGAAGTTATCAAATGAGTTACATAAAATATTGTATGTTAATGCTATTCAACAAACAGAGAGACTTTACCTTCTGTTGTTATCTAATTATTAGACATTTGTAATTACTGCTTAAAGAGTCACTTTCATACTCTTTGATTTTGCTGGCAATGAAGAGAGATCTTCATTGAAGGTACATGATTAGAGAATAGTTTCTGCATTAAAGCTTTTAACACTTTTTGTTTTCATTTTTTCTTTTTTTTTTCTTTTTTTTGAGAATTTAGGAGTTATTATTACTCATCTGTTTCATTAAAATGGGTGAAAGTGCTTACAAAACAAAGTTGAATTACCTGTCATCATATTAACTTAATTTATTATTCAAGTAAAGAAATTATATTCACGCTAATAGTTTCACTTTTAGTTGTACTGTATTCTACTTCCAGGTTAAATGAGTTACAATTCAAATTAGTATTCGAACTGAATAATAAATAAAAGAACATAAAATACAAAGTACATAATAAAGTCATTAACTTAAATAACAACTTATTTAATCTAAACAGTAAAGTCGGCAACAATATAATTACAGCATCTCCCTATCATTTTTAAAACAAAAATCCTATAGAATTACCAGCATGCTAGTACCAAGTTTAATTATACCAATCACTGTATTAGTTTTAAATATTTAAATATTCATCTGCAGGGGGGTCTACCTGGAATCAGAATTATTTTTCAAAATATTCCTTTAATATTATGCATTTAAATTTTTTTTTTCAAAATATACCTTTGATATTATGTATTTTCAGTTCTTTTTAAATATGTTTATAATTTAGAAGAATTTTCAAAAAGTATCTCAGAATTAAAATATATATATATATATATTGAGAGAGAGAGAGGAGATCCGTGGCCTCCTTCTAGTAGCCTCCTGCATCATTTTCCACCAAAATCAATGAATATGGCCGATCCGGACCGTTCAAAAACATTACTCATATTAATATAGACTTGGAGACTAAATTTGACATTTTTTGAATTTTTGTACTATTTTATCGAACGGGTCGAAAATTGGATGTCTATAAGTCGTTAGATAAATCTAATTTTCAACCCGTCCGATAAAATAGTAAAAAAAATCTTAAAAATGGAGGAGGCTAGGAAAATGGACTTTGATAAGTCTATATTAGTATGAAGAATGTTTTCAACGGTCCGGATCAATTATTTTCATTGACTTTGATGAAGAGGCTACAGGAGGCTAGGCAAATGGAGGCTAATGGATCCCCTCATATATATATATATATATATATATATATATATACCTTCAAAATTATAATTTTAAGTGAAAAATTATAAATTTATTCGTATGACTCAAATTTTGCCCTCTTCTGACAAAAATTCTTAATCTTGTCTCATTCTGACAAAAATTCTGAATTTGTCTCTGTTCATCTGCAAAACCCAGCAACAAAACAATATGTGCATCAGAACAAAATCAAATGAAGAGAAAATCGTATCATTGATTAGTCACAAAATAGTACAACCACAGCCCTATCAGCTTTCAGTTATTAATTTTTTTATTTACAACAGGCCAAGGTTAATTAATTACAACGCATAAAATAAAATAATATTAATTTGTAGGATCAGTAAATTTGCACGTGGTTTGTTTCAAGGATACCAAGCTCAAATTAGTTTATTTTCCATGAAATGACCCGATACAATATTCCCTAATTATCCAAAAACAATTTTGATACTAATCTTCATGCCTGTCCACACACCACACACCACACACCTAGATTTATAAATAGTACAAGCAAGGTTATATAATGACATACGGTTTAATTACATGACCAATCCCAGTTCAATGTTATATTACCATTTATGTATTAGCACTAATCTAATTGTGCTGTGCAAACAAACTCGAGCGAGATAGCTATACCTGATTTCTACTTTTTTTTTAAGTTTATATATCATCAATTTTCTTTTCATTGTGAGAACAAGAGTTAGTTACAATACAAATTAATTACTAACCTACTGAATAGTAAAGAACTATATATGTACAAAAACTTATCATTTCTAATTAACTATTTTTTATTTTTTCCTTTAGCAAATAATTTTACAGGTTTTCAAGAAAAATATGGCGCTTATTTTTTCATTCTCTGTTTAATTATTTAAATCCATTAAATGCACATTTCAATTTAGCCATCATGAGCAAATCCAGCCGAAATAGAAAGAAATAAATATACACAAGAGATTTTTCAGTTGCATGTTGATTTTTTTTAAGTGAGTACCAACGTGACAATACTACGCATTTTATCATTACATTTTGAAATCTTTTTCTAGATAAAGATAAAAAATAATATCAGAAATCTGTCAATTTTAATTTATAAATATTAACAAGAAATAACTTATACAAAAGATTTATTGTATTTGTCACTAAACAAAAAATACTTTTATTTTACGTTGAAACTTTGAATAAAATTATGATTTTTTATTTGTTATATACATAAAAAATTGGCGAAATTTCACATATACCCCTAAAAACGACGAAATTACTCTAAAATTTGATATTACGTATTTCCCCTCTAAATTTTAAAAACTCACATATTTACCCCTTTATTGTCTTTAATATTGAAACTCTTTTCAGATGTGTAAAATACCGCTTTATCCTTAATAAAGCACACACAAAAAGTTTGTTTGTTTAAAAAAGTTTGGTTTTATATTTGATCGATTTCTGACGATAAACTATTCATTTTGTACCCCTGACGTATATACGATGACAGTTAGGTATACTCTTGTATATGCATCAAAATTAGATAAATGAACATTTCGTTCTAAGAACCGATCAGTTATAAGATCGACGATTTCATTAAAATAAATATATTTTTCTTATGCTTAACTAAGGGCCAAATGAATATTTTACACATTTAAATTGAGTTTTAATATTTAAAACAATAAAATGAGTAAATATGTGAGTTTTTAATGTTTAGAGGAAGAAATACGTAATATTAAAATTTAGAGAGAGAAGTACGTAATTTCGAAATTTTGAGGGGTATGCGTAAACTTTTGCCTAAAAATCTAGATATGTAGAACATGTAAAAGCAAATAGATATTAAGCAACTTTACATGTTTTGAATGAAGTCAAATTCACATGGAGCTTAATAGCTTATATATGCGTGAATACAGGCCTGAGACATGGGCCTCTGATCTGTTGTTTTGTTTCCTTTAAATTCTTTTCCTTTCTCTTAATAGCTTAGTTACTTTGGTGTACTAAATTGCGTTGCTTTACTGTTATCACACTACATTTTAAAATGCATTGTGTCCTTGTGCATTCTGGAAATAGACTTCATGTGAGTTGGCACCCAAAGGGAAGTGGTTTCATTTTCCTTTGAGCAACATCTTTTTTTTTTATTTTCAAAGTTCAAGGAAATATTTTACTTTTGCAACCCACATTCATATAATGAGTGCAAATTTAGTAAAATTGTTCAAATAGCGAGCCTACCACTACTAGAAATAAGTGTTTAAATAGTGATTGAAAAAAAGATTTAATAGCGAACTATCATGGATATTAAAAGGATTGTTAAAAGTTGAAGGATCCAATATTGAATGTGATTTTTAGTAGCGGACTATAGTAAAGATACGCCATAAAATGTGACTTTAATAGCGGACTTTAGTAAAAGTTTTTTATAAAAAAATATTTTCAATAGCAGATCTTTACTAAAGTCCGCTATTACTCCAAGATAAGCTTGAAAGAGCACAATAATATTTGAAGGAGGAATGAAGAATGAGGAAAGGTCTTTTATAGAAAACAAAAATTGTTGGAAGAGAAAAGGTGGGCTTAATTCGTGGGATTCTGTGTTTGTCTGAAGCGTCAGATTGACAAAGTCCGCTATTACATGCGGCTTGCAGCGTCTTGCGTCATGCGTCATGTGTCATGGGTCTTGCGTCATGTGTTATGCGTCATTCTCTATGCATCTTGCGGGTTGCAGCGTCTTGCGTCATGCATCATGTGTCATGGTTCATGTGTCTTGCCGCTAGCATGCGTCATGCGTCGTGCGTCTTGCTGAAGGTTGTGTGTTTTGAAAGTTATCTTTTTTATAACGAATTTATGAATTGTTTATGATTTTAAATGTTATTATGCATTTATGTTCCTTGAGATTGATATGTTATATCTTTAGAAGCGTTTGAGAAGATGATGAGCTTGATTTATATATGCCATTAGCTAGGGTTTAGGACGTAATTTGGCCCAGATCTCGTGATGTTTTCTATGTTTAATTGTTTAAATTAGGATCAAAATATGCAAGTTCATGGTACTGCTCTACTTTTGTTTGTTGATGCAGATACGAGAAGAACCAAGTTAAAGGAACCCCGGAGTTGGAATCCTGAAGATAAGCTGCACAAAATGGAGCCAGATATTCTGATTGCGGCCGCAAGACATCTGTTGCGGACCGCAAGAGCAAACAGAAAGTGCAACAATGGCCAAGTCACAAGTGCAGTATCAGACTGCGGGCCGCAAAGAAAATAAAAAAGGTGTATCACATTTGCTCCAGAAACTTTCTCAACTTGCCAGGAAAATGACCTATTTGCGGGCTGCAGGAGAATCTGTTGCGGGCCGCAAACACTTAGAAGATTTCAAATTCAAATTGGAGCGCTTCGCAGGAAACTCCTCTGCCCCGACATTGCGGGCCGCAAACAAAAGACCCAAAGCCATTTTTGGCTATTCTATTTAGGGATGCGTTTTTATTTTTGAGGGGGGTATGTTCTATTTTCGTTCATCATCTCTGAGACTAGATTTAGAGAGAGAGAAAAAGGGGTTCTTGGCAAGAGACAAAGAAGGAAAATCAAGGGTAGATGCAAACGAGATCTTATCGGTTTTTCTTCCTTATACTCTTGGTTTTTATTTGTTCTTGTAATCTCTTTTGCTATTCTTTTGCCATGAGAGGCTAATCACCTCTCTAGGGCAAAGAGCGTACCATGAAACTTGCTTATTAGTATATGATTTCTCAAACTCAATTGTGTAGTTTTACTTCTTTGAATTGAATCTTTATCTCATGGCTTGGTTTGAAATTGAACAATTGAGGACTATGCCTTAGATCAAAGAGAAGTACTAAGTGCTAATCAAGCCCGAGGGGGAAGATTAACACCTCGAGTAATTTAGGACTTGACAATTCTTAGTTATTGCGTAATTGCTAAGAGAATGGTATTGTAAGCCCTAATTCGACTTGTACCTTAAAAACCTAGACCTATTTGATGTTGTATGTGGATATGACTCCAAATTGTTCTAGGCATAATGTTGAGAGTTAACCCCTCCTTCGACATTATCATTGATGTCTATGTCGTAACTTACTCAATTGAGAATTAGTTGTTATATACTAAGCGAACAAGTGGATTGGGAAGCCCTAGCCCTAGAACTTTATTCTCTTGAATTGACCAACTTTTATCTCTTGTTAATTCACAATAATCAAACAACCAAACCAACATTTCAGCCCTTAGATTTAAACACTAAAGTTCGATTTAGAAGATCATCATTGTCCTTGTGGGATCGATACCTCAAGTATCGCATCGATTAGGTTGTATACTTGCAACCTTTTAAATCGGTATTTTTGGCCCGCAATGTGCATGTGATCCCTAATTCTAAGTACAGAAACTCAACTTTTAATGCTTCGAGAGAATTGCGACCCGTAAAGGAAATGGTTGCGGCCCGCAATCAGTTCATATTTTTGAAATTCTGCTGAATATTCTGACTCCAGATTTGCCCATTCATGAATTTTATTGCGACCCGCAACACAGGAGCAGCACTAAAAAAATTCTAAGTTCGAAACCTTTTCTCCCAATGATTGCGGCCCGTAGTTGACCTTTTGCGACCCGTAGTCCTGGAGTTCCTCTGAAAAAAATTATAAGTACCAATTCTTTCTCTTCCTAAGTACAGGCGTTGCGGGCCGTAAAGATTTCAGTTGCGGCCCACAAATGGGTCAAAAATTTCCCAAATGCTGAAAGTTCCTGTCCTCGTTATGCCTTGTTGTTGCGCCCGTAGTGCAAGTCTTGTGGCCTGTAAACAATTTCTTTGCGGCCCGTAGCAGTTCTGTTTGCAGCCCACAAATAGGTCAAAATTTCTCCAATTTTCCAAAGTTTCTGACTCAAATCCTTCATATTCCATCATAGTCGAGTGAATTACTTTGCGGCCCGTAAAAGAACTATTACGACCCTCAAAGTGTACGTACTTGCATCAATTGACTTGATTTTTCAAGGAGAGTCTGAATTGCACTGAGTGAGTTGACAATTTCCTTGATTGTCCTTTATAACCATCCTCTCCTGATCCTGAAACACAAACTTGTGTAGAATTTATTCAAATATTTACAAAACAAAATAAAAGAAGAAGTAATCTTTTTTTTTTTTGTTTTCTTGCATTTCTCAATTTTTTTGGGTGTTTTTTCTATGTAAAACAAAGAACAAAACAAAATTAAACAAGTTTGAAAGTAAAAGAATCGAGTTGCCTCCCGAGAAGCGCTTGATTTAATCGTCGCTAGCTCGACGTATCACTTGTTTAGTTCAATTTTGGGTCGGTGAGAGAAATGTTC
>CAXKVX010004886.1:0-17420 GCA_964058865.1 Eleocharis quinqueflora
AACTGCGGTCTTCACAAGGAGCTGCTGCCAAGAGTCTTGGCGAAAGTCTTGGCAGAACTTTTTGTCTCTTTAAAATTCTTGAAAATTCACAAAAATGCAAATACGGCAGTAACACGTTCTAGTAACAAAACAAGTGCTGAAATTAGCATGGTTCAAACGAATTGGGTATGTTTTTGGGTCAAACCTTGTACAAATATATCATGTAATATGCACCTATCAGTTAGAGAGAAGATGAGTCCGTATTTATTTTAAAGAGGTAACAAGACTCTGTTATTTCAGATTTGACGTCCGATTTAAATGAACGACATTAATATAATGTACGCAATTCGTATTATTATAAAATTTATCTGCGAAATCTAATATAGACTGCCGAATCTGAAAGAATCAAATAACAAAGTTATGTTATCCGTTTGAAATAGCAGTATTGAATCCAGAGAAGATCGGATCCGAATAAAAATTCATGCATCGACTCGAAGACAGCTTATCAATATCAATTAGGGGCTTAGGACGAGTGTGTTTTTTTTTTATAACAGCATCCCCAAGTTAGGGAGCCTCCTTCCATTAAAATGAAAGACAAAACAAAATACAAACCGAGTCTTTGGTACAAATATCGGTACATAAGTCATATACCTTATTTGCCCATGCAACATACAGAAAAAAAGAAAAAAAAAACGCTGACTGTTACATGGCCAAGCCTAAACCTATCTACCCATCATTATTTTGACACTCCATTTTTCTTATTTACTTGGTACCATCTCATCCGGTACCGTTCTACTCTTGATCCAACCTTCACTATCTCCTTTTCTAAAAAGAAATCCCATCTAAATCGCATCAAAACCATCTTTTTCTGAAGACTAAAAACAGAACAAGACTCAAAACCATTTATTCAAACACAAAGAGCAAAACATGAAAAAAACCCTCCCCAGAAAAAAACAAACTCCAAACATATTGCCGTTTTTACACAACAGCCCCTAAAAATTCTTATTCCTATGACCCTCACACCTTTCAATTAATCACCTAAAAGGTCTTCATCCATTGTGCTCACGCTTTGCTCCCCTTCTTCATTCTCATGGTCTTCAACATCCTGTATCACTAAATTGACATTCCTTTGATTTGTTTGATCTCTATTAGCATTCCCATTTTGAGAAAAACCTCCTACCCAAAAATTATACAGATGTATTATCATATTGTATAAATTTTGAGCACTTTTAATTTCCTGTGATTGGAAAATGATATTATTCCTTTGAGTCCATATTACCCATATAGTTGCTGCAAAAATTGCACCCCATTTTTTAAATTGGTTAACTGACAAGGTTTCAAAAGATGTCCACATATTATTTATTGATGTTAAATCAATGAAATTTTGTGCCCCATTTTGAAACACTAGATGCCTCCATATCTGAAAACTTATTTGCATTTTAAAAAAAGATGCTCCACTGTTTCCATGTACATACCACAAAAAACACAATACAAAGGTGTGTTGATTCCTCTAATATTTAAATTATCCTTTGTAAGAATTTTATCATTTAAAACTAACCATGTAAATATCTTAAATTTTAAAGGTATTTTCAAGTTCCACACTGTGTATTTAATGTTAATATGAACACCTCCATTATTAAAAAATTTATACATTGATTGAACTGAATACCTACCATCTTTTTCTAAATTCCAAATCGAAGAATCATTTTCATTGTTAAAATTTATATTTTGCATCATAATAATTATTTCATCTTTCTGTCTTCTCATTTCACTTGAAACTCCTCTTTGTAAATATAAGTTTATATTACCATTATTCCATATTTTTGCTAAAGATATTGTTTCATATTTGGCTTTCTCATATACTAAGGGATACTGAAGCTTAAGTGCACAATTATTAGCCCATATATCATTCCAAAAATCTATTGTTCTACCATTTCCTACAATTCTGGTATTATTGATTTGCACATATTTATATAACTGACTTACCCCTTTCCAAAAGGGTGAAGAATTCAAACTAAATTTATTGTATTTAACTATTACTAATTCTTTCCATATACTGTTATGTGGTTGATAAAGATAAAGCCATGCCCACTTACAAAGTAAAGCATAATTCATTTGTAATATATTCAAAATACCCCATCCTCCATATTCTTTTCTCCTACATAATTTGTCCCATCTTACTAGAGGAATTTTTCTTTTGTTTTCCTGATTTGCCCCTGACCATAAGAAAACCCTTCTAATTTTATCTATTTTTTTTCAAACCCATTTTGGCATCCTATAAATTGATATATAATATAGAGGTACTGATGATAGAACTTAATTTAATAAAACTAATCTCCCTCCAATAGACAACATTCTCCCTTGCCAATTAGGAAGTTTTTTTGAAATTTTATCAATAATGTGCTACCAATCTGTCCTACTAGGCTTTTTTCAATGTAGGGGTTGAAGGTATTTCATAGGCAACTGACCTATTTTACACCCTAATTTTCCTGCATAATGCTCTCCTATATCTTTTTTGTAAATTTAATGGAATCATTTCAGTTTTGCTATAATTTATTTTGAGACCTAATAATCCTTCAAAAGTCTTCAAAACCCATTTTAATTTTTCAATCATGTGTCCTTCAGCTTTAATGAAAATCAAAGTGTCATCAACATATTGCAAATTCATAATTTGTTTCCCACTTATCATTACTGGTCCTATTCCTTGGAAATGTTGTTTCTCAATTCCTATTTCAATCATTTTTGATAAAGAGTCTACTGCTAAAATAAATAAATATGGAGATATAGGGTTTCCTTGTCTCAATCCTTTCTTACACTCAAAGAATGGGCCTAATTGTCCATTTATCATAACTGCACTATGTCCCCTAACTAATATTTTTTCCATCCATTCTATCCATATTTCATGAAACCCTCTATCTTTTAATGTTTTAATTATATATTTCCAGTCAATGTTGTCAAAAGCCTTTTGAAAATCTAATTTAATTAATAATTTCTTTTCTTTATTTTTATGAACTGTATGTAGCACCTCATGTGCTGCAATTATACTTTCCATAATATTTCTCCCTTGGAGAGAAGCACATTGATTTCTATTAATAATTCTATGTAACACTTTCTGCATCCTATTTGCCAACACTTTTATAAATATTTTGAAACTGCAGTTTAATAAACTAATAGGTCTATACTCATTTATATCATTCGCATTTTTTATTTTTGGTATTATTACTATTGATGCTCTATTTAGTTTTGATATATCTAGTGTATTATTGTAAAAATCTTGAAATAGCTCATACAAATCATATTTGATGATTTTCCAGCATTTTTGATAAAATGCAATTGAAAAACCATTTGGTCAGGGGCATTTTTGATACAAATCATAGGACGAGTATGTTAGTCTAGTAATAATTCTATTCCAAGTGATGTTTAGTGTGCTTTTTTTTTCTCTTTTCCATCTAGCTTGATTAGTTTACTCTAACATCACAATAAAAAAAGATACTGTTTACAAGAGCAAAAGAAAATTGAGCATAATTGAATTTTTTTTTTTCAAGCAAACGGAGACAAATTTTCTTAGTGAAGCATAACTTAACGCGTCTTTGTAGTTTGGATTGCAGTCTCATTATCATTATTAGCGAAGGAAGTAGACTGTAATTAATGTGGTGTTAATTAATTATATTTAAAGAATTATTTATAAAAATTAATTTAAATTTATATAGTTATATATGAAATTAGCAAATTTCAATGAAGTCATTTGACCCCACTCTCACCAATGTAGCGTCGCCACTAATCATTATCATTATTATTATTATCATCATTATTATTATTATTATTATTATTATTATTATTATTATTATTATTATTATTATTATTATTTTCATAAATAAGGCTCTTTCTAAGTCTCGTGATCTATTAGTTAAAACAATGTTTTATGAGAAAATTAAATTCACTCGTTTTTTCACAGAGAGACAGGTCTATAATCATTTTCCTGGACTTTCGATTTATTATTAGTATTATTATTAAAAAAACTTAAATATATCTAAATTGATGTTCATTAGATACTTCACTTAATCTTTAACGCTTGATTGTATTGAGATTCATATCATATATTTCAATTAAACGCAAAAAAATTAGTAACATATGAAACACCAATAAAAATGTATCTAAATTGTTTCCGTATTATTGTTATTGTTATTACTTATTAGGGTGAACACTGGCCAATAGTTTTTTTTTTCTTTTGATTTTTTATTAATAAAAATATTATTAATTTAATCCATAAAATTATTATATTTAGGTAATTTTTCATAACAACTTCGACAGCGCTCGTCAGAATCGTAATTAAGTTTTTTTTATCTTCGCAAGTCATCGAGCTGTAGATATCTGAGTCTACTTCCGCCGCGTCGAGTCTGATTTGCGATCGGAGAAACGAGGGATTCAAAATTGAGTCTGACGCAAACTCGTGATAAAAATTACTAATTAAGACATAAGTTGAAGATGGAGCCAAAATTGATATGCACATTCCTCCGATCACAAATCAGACTCGACGCGGTGAAAGTAGACTCGAATATCTACAGCTCGATGGCTTGTGACGATAAATAATATTTAATTACGATTTCGACGAGAGCTGTCAAAATTGTTACGAAAATTACCTAAATATAATATAATTCGTGGGTTAAATTAATAATACTTTTATTATAAAAAATTCAAGGGGAACTGTTGTTGGGTTTGTGCGGAAAAAAATTCAATTGGACGGGATTTCCGGCTCCGGCCTTTTGGATTTTTCAAAAGGACGGGATTTCCAGCTCCGGCGTATTCTATTTTTTGCGTTTTCATCAATCTTTCTTTTTATTTATAATTTATTTATTATTTTTCTAATATTAAAAAAATCGGAATTATAATGACCAACTCAACCGAGCATAGGGCTGCAAACGAATCGAACACAAACGAACTGACCTGTGTTCGAGTTTGTTCGAAACCTATTTCAAACTAGTTCGGTTCGAAATTGATAGGTAGTTTCGAACTTAATCGTTTGATCGAAGTTCGATTCGATACTAATTCAAACTGTTCAATTGTTCGTAATGTAGTTCGAAATTCATTCTGACAGTCTACTTTCTAATCAGCTTCACAAACTCAGATCAATTTCAAATATAGTGATGTAGTGATCGCCTAAATAAAAAGATTGCTACAATTTTAACTGTAAAATTAACTACATTCAATTTCAATTTTCAAGCACATAATCAAGCAAATAAAGACTTAAGCATTAAAACTTGTTTCATAATAAATAACAAGCAAACTAAGCAAACAACTAAAAAATAGAGAAATTAAACATCTTAAAAGCTAAGCATTAAGTTCACATCCTGAGTACAAAAAACATCAAGTTCACATCATGAGTACAAAAAACATTTAGAACAAATAAACAACAAGTTCACATTAAGAACAAATAAACAACAAGTTTTTCTTCAGCTTGAGCAACAACAATTTTTTTCTTCAGATTGGGCCTTGTTGCCATGTATTTTTGCTATTTTTCAAACCTGAATTTTTTTTAATAATGTCAGAAACAGAAGTTTTAAATCAAAACCATACCAAAACATATATCAAAACCTGTATCTCCATATGAAACATGTTGAAAACTTTTCAGCCAACAGCAATAATATACCAATCAGCCAACAACAATCAGAAACATGAATCAATCAAAACAACAATCAGCCAATAATATACCAACAGCAGAATTTGGCTGAAACCAGAATATAACAACAGCCAATAATATACCAACAACAGAATTTGGCTGATTGTTGTTGGCTGAAACCAGAATATAACAACAGCCAATAATATACCAACAACCAATAATATACCAACAGCAGAATTTGGCCAATAATATAACAACAATCAACCAACAGAATTTAGGAACAAGTACATAATTCTAGTCATCAGCCAGAAAATTGGCTGAAACCAGAAACATGTTTGTAAATCAGAAACTTAGATTTAGTAATATATTGAATCAGAGACAGAAACTTACATTTGAAACTAGTCATCGGCCTTTTCACTAGATTCGGGAACTTGAACTTCAAGGTTCTCTTCAGTTTTGGCTGCTTGCTGAAATTTATAAAATGAAATAAATTAGTATAAAAAGCTGATTAGTTTCCAAATAAAAGCCTTTTCACTAGAGACATAAACCGTTACTTGTAAGGTGTGCAATGTGGCATTTGAGCTCGCTCTTATCCAATCCCCTCCACAAACCAACAATTCAACCATATCTTTAGTTAAGGAACTCCGATAGTCATCCAAAACACGACCTCCGGCACTAAAAGCCGACTCCGAGGCAACGGTTGATATCGAAATACAAAGAACGTCTCGAGCTAACCTACTCAAAACTGGAAACTTCACATAATTCACCTTCCACCAATTAAAAACATCAAAAGTTTCTCCTTTTTCCAACAACAAGCACTTTCTCCTCCAAATACACATCCAAGTCAGATTTTGGAAACTCTTCGGTTTGATTTTCAATAACAAAACTGAAATAATCATCATCCGGTCGGGTGTTATCAAGAGTTGTACTATCAAGAGTTGACGAACCCGGCTAATTATTACAAGCTACATAATCATTCTTATACTTCTCAAAAAGCATTTCCACCTTACTTCTAACTTCTTCAATTTGATTATCAACCTCGTGAGTTGGATACAATTTATTGAAACAAAAGCGAATCAAACTAAATTTAAACCTTGGATCCAACATTGAAGCAACAACCATTAGAAAACTAACATCCCCCCAATACTTCTCAAATTTTTGAAACATGACTTGAGTCATTTCTTTCAAGAAACCATCAGATGATGCATAAGCCTCACATATTGTCTTCTTCACCTTAAATACTTCATTGAAGTATAAATTACAAGTGGGGTATAAAGTTCCAGAAAAAAGGTTGCTAGTATTGGTGAAAACATCAAGCAACTTCATTAACTTTTCAGCTCTTACCCATTCAATTTCTAAGGGTAACCACTCAAAATTCGAATCTCTCATGGCATACCTTTGAAAAAGTGCTCTTGTAATAAATGGCTGATTGGAGCATGCGATGCATTGAGTTCCATCTAGTTTTCACATCGAAACACAACGAACGCTTGTGGATATGCCTAAACTGATTGCAATTTCTCCAAATTTAAAAAGTCTAGCCGGGGATTTTCTAAGATATTTCACACCCTCTCTAATTTTAACAATGCAACCCTCAATTTTACTAAGTCCATCTTGCACTAGCAAGTTTAATATGTGAGCACAACATCTCACATGAAAAAACATACCTTTAAAATGCAACATCCCTCTTTCCTCAAAATTGGATTTTAAAATACTAGCAACTCTATCATTATTTGATGCATTATCCAAAGTAATGGTTCCAATCTTTTTTAAGATATTCCATTTCATGAGGGATTCAGTTATTGCATCAGCAATCACCTCACCGGTGTGAGGAGGTGCAAGCTCGGTAAAACTAATAATTCTCTTTTGTAAGTTCCAATCTGAATCTATGTAGTGAGCAGTTAAACACATGTAACCAATGGTCTGATTTGAAGTCCAACAATCTGTTGTAAGAGAGATCATTTTGGCATTTCTGAATTTTTTTTTATCTTCTCTTTTTCAGATTCAAAAATCTTAATGCAATCATTTTTTATGGTGGTTCTACTCACTCTTTGATACAAAGGATTGTTGTACTTCATTAATATGTTAAACCATTGGTATTCAACAAACATGAAAGGCAATTCGTGGGCTATGATCATCTTGGCAATTATCTCCCTACACTTCATTTGATCATAACCTCCACTCTCTCTAATTACCTCACAATCCAATCGATTGCTGCCTTGAAAGTTAAGTGTCCCTTTAACCTTTCCTTTGGCCTTTTTTTATGTCCATACATGATTCAATATGTCTCAAAAGAGGAGTAGTACTACCTGTTATGGTCAAAGCATATAATTTCTTGCAATAATTACATTTTGCTTTGCGCACGATTACATTCTTCTTATCTTTGATCTCCACTTTCGTGAAATAATTCCATGCATCAGAATTCTTCTTGCGCCCGCCTTTCGATTTTTTTTCCCACTTTCTTCACCTGTTACAGCCAAGTAAAAACATATTAGTTTGACTAAAATCTAAAACAGATTAGTGTACTAAAATCTAAAACAGATTACCTTCTTCAACTATTACATCCACCACATAGTTGACATCTTTGTCTTCATCATTATTAGCTTCATTTTCACTTTCAATGTCGATATCTATAGCCTCATTTACTTGCAATTCATTTTCTGGCGCATCAATACTGATAGGACAAGGAGTTTCTGACATCCTGCACTGATATAAACAGAAAGTGTTAACAAGTTTGTATACAAAGCAATAATATAAATGTGTGAAGTGATACAAAGCAGTAAATGAAAGCAGTAACGCCAAGTGGTGACTGGTGAGAAAGACAGAAACAGAAAGACTGTGGTGAATCATTTTATGCAGAAAACAACTTCTAAATGAGTGGTGACTGGTGACTGGTGAGACAAAAACAGAAACAGAAAACAACATTTTTATAATTTCGATTCGATTCAAGTGAGTGGTGACTGGTGAGACAGAAACAGAAACTGAAGAAACAACAAGGTTGCTGCTGTTACAGAGGGAGATGGTGCTACTAATAATGCGAAAAGTCAGAAATAGTAGAAATAACAATGTTTACTTCATTATACTGCAAGTGCAAGCACACAAAAGACAGAAACAAAAAAAGGCTGAAAAAAGGTTTACCAGAAAGACAGTGCCTTGGCCGTGAGTGATGAGAGGGTGTTGCTGTTACAGAGGGAGATCGACGGAGAGAAAGAGACTCGGATGTGAACTGTGGCCTGGCTTTAGTGGTTGCTGCTGTTACAGAGGGAGATCGATGGGAAAAGTCAGAAACAGAAGAAATAACAAAGGTTTACTTATTGTACTGCAAATGCAAGCACACAAAAGAAAGAAACAAAAAAGGCAAAAAAAAATGAGGTTTACCAGAAAGGGGGTGCTACTGCTGCTGTTACAGAGGGAGATCGACGGAGAGAAAGAGACTCGGCTGTCGCGACTCGCGAAGATCTGGGAGGTGGCCTGGCCTCAGTGAGCCGTCGCGAAGATCTCTCGTCACTCGTACTCTTAATGGTATTTCAAAATAAATAATCTGAAACCCTCACTTTTTTATCAGGCTAAGGGGTTGATTGGAGAGATGCACCTATGTGAAGACCCTCGCCTCGTGGATCCGTGAGGTGGCGAGAAGCATATACTTTTATGTCCCTAGCTTTGTGCTTTGAAAGTATCGGTCAACTTACTAAATCGAGGTGCAAGACTGACATAAGTACTCAAACAATCACAGTTTGAGCCACTTCCAATTGAAAAACAAATTGCGCGAAGATCTGGCCTCAAGAAGAAGAACGATGAAGAAGATCAGTTTGAGATTCGAACGACGAAGAGTTTTCTGTCGCGAAGAAGAACGACGAAGAAGATCTGCGTCACTCGTCGCGAAGAGTTTTCTGTCGACTGGGTTAGGGTTAGGGTTCACGGGGAAAGAAAGAATGGCTGAATGGGAGTCGGAAAAAATCTGAGGCTTAAATATACTAATAATCGACGGTCCAGATTTTATCGAGATTCGAACTTTCATAGTTCGCGAACTGATTTCGAACGAACTGGAGTCAGTTTGAGTTCGATTCGAAACTGTTTCGAACTAGTTCGATTCGAAACTGTTTCGAACTAGTTCGATTCGATTCGAAATAATTTCGAACTAATTTCGAACGAACTTTTTCGAACTTTTTTCGAATCAAACTCGAACGAACTACGAATATTTCTTGCAGTCCTAACCGAGCATGATGGAAGGTTGTCTACTTGTCTTTGTTTTTTTTTTTCCTTTCGGTTTCAGTGACAGTCCGGGATTATAAAGGTCAGGACGCTACCAACCTAGCAAGCAGCCAAGCAACCTGGGCCTCAGAGCGAAATCTACTTATAAAAATAATATTTCTTTCGACGACCGCACTTTTTACTTGACCTCCACAACCAAGTTTACCTGACCCCGAGAGAGAGAGAGAGAGATTAATGGAGGAAAGCGAAGAGAGGCTGCTAGTATTGGAAGAGCAAACCCTTTCTGAGGTCTTTTCTTTTCTTCCTTTTACTAGCGAGTTGTTGTCTCGCCATAGTCTTTTTAATATCTCTAATTGTGTGTTTTGATTTGTTGTTATTCTCTCTTTCACAAGTCTATCAATTGTATCGATTCCTATTTCACCAACTGCTGCATTTTCTGTCTCTCTTTCTGTTGGTTTTGATGTTTTAGTCATATAATACCGATCAAATCATCCATCTCCGTATCTTCCATTAAGTCTCTGATAGACTTTTCTCCTAATTTTATTTTCTTGTTATCGATTTCTCTGTAATCGGGCCTCTGAATAGGTATTTGCATTGAATAGTTCGACCAACATTTTTACTAGTCAATTGTACTTAGTACCCAAATATTTTGATATCTTGGAAGTGAAGTTCCACTATCTGGCTTATTATTTAATTGTCAATTGGACCGAGTAGAATTTATTTTTCAGAATTGCTGGTGTTTTTCCATCTCAGACATAGTTTTTCTCCATTTCATTAGTTTAAACTTTAAATATAGTTTACATGATATGACCCAACTAAAATTAACCTGCCCGAACCGGTATTAATTTGTATGCCTTGGTTGATATCGTTATTTTTCTACAAGTCAGAATACATAAGCTTCAATGGAGCTACAACTTGATCTAACCCTGATGCCATCAGACACAGACATGACCTGACTCCAACATAAGCTACTTGCAATGTGAATTGACAAAAGTTCCAAACCAGCTTACCTTACCGAATTTACCCCATCAGCGCGAACTTAGTAGCAACTCTGAATCAATTTTTTCAGTGGAGTAAAATGAAATTAACTGAATTCCTGGCCAGATGGACCAGAAAGCCAAACTCTACAGATGGTTCAGAATTGACCTAAAATCCAGAATTAATCAACTTGAATGACAACACCTGGGAAACTGGACCCCTAGAAACCCAATGTAGAATGGTGGTACTGAATGGAAAAACAAAATTTTAACTGGTTCACCTTTTATATTGCTGTTCATTCTTGATCCCTGAAAACTGTAATAAATTATGATCGTAACTTATCTTACGACGACAACAACAACAACAAAGCCTTTAGTCCCAAATAAATTGGGGTTGGCTAGAAATGAAACCCAATTTGAAATGAAAAATCCATATAAATAATGTAATATTAATAAATGGTAAAATAGTAGTAAAAATTAGAAGTAGTAGTAGTAGTAGTAGTAATAATAATAATAATAATAATAATAATATATTATAATAATAAATTAATAATAGTAATAATATTAATAGTAATAAACTATTCTACAAATCATAAGTTTCGATTAGCACCCTACGTCGTTAATCCTGGACTAGAGTCGTATGACTATATCACTACTTCTAGATTTTAGTCTGTCAGTCATTGTCTGTAATGGTGCTGGTACGTGAATCGCTGACTTTCATGCATTGTTATCTGACGCCAATTCTTTGAAGACATTTCATGCCGTTAAGTCTTTTTTTTACGGTTTCATCTCATGTTAATTTCGATCAACTCCTACCTCTTCTCGTGTTTTCGCACCGACTTAAAACTTCACTACGTACCGGTGCATCAGAAAGCCTTCCAACTCCAAACCTCTGGATTCCTGTAAGGGCACTTGTTATATATTATGCTCTTTGTTTCTGTTTTATGTTTTTTTTTGTTAATTTGAAATATATATTTCTTAATTAACCACGAGTCCCTTGTCCATAAATGTCTTCATAAGGTTCAAGCCCATAACCTTAAAGTCATCCTAGTATCTTTGTATTTAGATGCTAAGCCATTTTAATAGTTTTTTTTAATTGTTTGGACTTGTCCAAGTGGCATTATTTTATCCTTTTCCTTGTTGCCTTACTTGACAATGCCTGTTTTCCAGTAGTACCCTTTTAATATTGAAACAGATGAATGCACTTATTCAGTTTACTCAACTTTTCTTTCGTTTCTTTTTTTTTGTGGTTTGTTTG
Organism: Eleocharis quinqueflora; assembly: GCA_964058865.1. NCBI lineage: Eukaryota > Viridiplantae > Streptophyta > Magnoliopsida > Poales > Cyperaceae > Eleocharis > Eleocharis quinqueflora. Next base: position 12,041 of record CAXKVX010004886.1, read on the forward strand.
TCGGTGTAATATCTGAATTTTCAATTTTGAAAGGTTAAAACTTTTCATCAACCATCTATAAGAGAAACTCATGTTTCCAGTATGATGCATGCTATGTTCCATTACTAATATCTTCCAGTTGAATTCTTTTGGAGTTTGGTACACGTGAACCATGTTTAGTTCCATTTTTCGCTTCTCTGGTCTTGTTCATTATAGAATATTTAATTAATTTGCACTAATCAACCGTTGCTAGAACAATATGGCTCAACCAATAGACATTCTAATTTTGTTGTTTTTACCTGATCTGTTGATGTAGGATGTGGGGTTATGTACTGGAGATGGATCAGTGGATAAAAATGGGAACCCAGTATTGAAGCACAACTCAGGAAATTGGAGAGCATGTTCTTTTATACTATGTTAGTAACACATTTTTCCTTCTTCAAGAAAAACTTGTTTTCCCCCAAAAAAAAGAAAACAATGCTGGCCTGTAGTTATGTCCTTAAATGGTGAACACAAGGTAACTACAACAGAGTCTGAGTAACTAGAGGAATGGTTTGCAATTTTGGATACTACATATCATTATGTTTTGGTATATATACTATTTTTCTGGCTTAAAAATCTTCTATTGGAGATCAAATTGTGAATTAACCAGATAATTCGGTGGCCATATGAAATGAAAAATGATCGGCATTGTTAAATGTAGGGACCGAGTGCTGCGAGAGGTTTGCCTACTATGGTATTTCAAAAAGCCTGGTAACCTATCTGAAAACAAGACTTCACCAGGGAAATGCCACAGCTGCTTGGAATTTCACCACATGGCAGGGCACCTGTTACCTCACACCACTTGTTGGTGCAGTATTGGCAGACTCCTCCTGGGGCCGTTATCGCACTATCGCCATTTTCTCTGCGATTTATTTAATGGTAAGCATGCTCTACATATTGCATATGGTGCAGTACTGGTTTTATCATATTGTTTATCTCAATATGCCTGAGTGTAACCTATATTTTGTTTCACCAGTCTTCAATTGTTTAATTATATATTGATCAAGCTGTTATTTAAGCCAATTTCACACCACTAAACCTCAAATGTGCAGATCTATTTGAGCAATTACTTGATGTAACCCAAACTCGCCTTCTCAATTTCAATGGACTGTGCACTTAAGCTTCAGATACCCTCAATTGTGCAATAAAGACAGAAAAAAAGTACAATAACAAAACATGCAGATCACTGCATCAGAGATACAATGTCATTTTTTTCGAATTGCTAATTTTCTCTTTGACTATTTTGAAGAGCATGGCAATACTAACAATATCAGCATCAGTTTCCTCCTTCCAACCTTCACCCCAATTAAATGCTGTTTCACCACAACCAAATATCTATCAATACATCTTCGTCTTCACCTCTCTCTACATGATTGCTATCGGAGCTGGTGGTATCAAGCCGTGTGTCTCGGCATTTGGGGCTGACCAGTTTGATGAAACTGACCCAATAGAGAGATCCAGTAAGGGATCCTACTTCAATTGGTTTTACTTTTGCATAAATCTGGGCTCGCTTGCCTCTGGTGTTGTGCTTGTGTACTTGCAGCAGTATTATGGTTGGGGCCTTGGATATGGTGTACCTACTCTGTTTATGGGTCTGGCAATGGGCAGTTTTTTTATGGGATCAAAGATCTACCGGTTTCAAAAGCCAGGTGGAAGCCCGATAACCCGGGTTTGTCAAGTGGTGGTGGCCTCTGTTAGGAAATGGAGGGTTCAATTGCCAGTTGATGATTCTTGTCTTTATGAGCTGCCTGGTAAAAATTCAGCCATTGAAGGGAGCCGTAAGCTACCACATACTGATCAACTGAGGTATTTGTTTTGACTTTCCCCCACTTCATAAATAAGGCTCAATCATTTTTTTTGGTCTTTTCTAGGATTTGAACATGTGACCTCAGCTCTGCAAGACTTCCCCGCAAATGTCTGAACTACAGTGGTTTTGCATGTACTTGATACTTCAATGGGAAGATATTGGTCTGAAACTTGTATATAATTCTTTACATGTTGGAAACTTCACTTGCCTTGCTTTGATGCAATTACTAAAGCACTTGGCTGGTTGATAACAAATTGCGGCTTATTTTATGAGCACTCTTGAAACTCTGAGATATTCACAACCAATAGAAGAAAACAGTGGAAAAAAAATTCAAGACCCAACAGCATTAAAAACGTGTTTTAGGCAACTTGTCGTTAAAGAGATTAAAAAGTCCAACCAAGTTTGAACATCTGATGAAATGAACTGGAAATGAATTTACTATTTTTTAGGGGTGAACTAGAAATTATTGGTTTTGAAGTCCAATGATTTGATTCAATGCACATGATTTTAGGGAATTTACTGTCATAATTTTTTTGCTTTGGCCAATTGAAGTATCTCTTTTGTCTCTGCCTAGGTTTCTTGACAAGGCTGCAGTAGTAACTCATACTGATTCGAAGCACAGTAATTTTTCAAAGCCGTGGAGGCTTTGTACAGTAACACAAGTGGAGGAATTAAAGCTACTACTGATGATGTTTCCAATTTGGTCCACTGGCATAATTTTCTTCATGGTTTGTGCTCAGGACTCCTCTTCTTTCATTGAACAAGGCATGGTTTTAAATAAACAGATTGGATCTTTCACCGTGGTACCTGCTTCACTATCTACCTTTGAAGTACTAACTTTCATTGCGTTTGTGCCTATCTACGACAAAATCATTGTGCCAATTGCTAGGCGATTCACAGGGAAGGTGAGAGGCTTAACTGAGCTAACAAGGATGGGTACTGGTCTCCTCTTGTCTATTCTCGCCATGGTATCAGCAGCTCTGGTCGAGACAAAGCGATTACAAATTGCACGGCAAATGGGCTTAGTACATGAAAAGGTTGAGGTACCGATGAGTATTCTCTGGTTGGTGCCACAGTATACGTTAGTCGGTCTTGCAGAGGTTTTCACATCAATTGGTCAAATCGAGTTCTTCTATGACCAATCTCCCGACGCGATGAGAAGCGTTTGTACAGCTTTTGCACTTGTCACAGTTTCGCTAGGGAGTTACATGAGCTCATTTGTTCTGTCATTGGTTTCATATTTTACAACTCGCGGAGGCAAGCCAGGGTGGATCCCTGATAACTTAAATGAGGGTCGTCTTGATTTGTTTTTCTGGCTTATATCTGCCCTTAGTTTGCTCAATTTCTTAGTTTTTATATTGTGTGCATCAAGATATAGATACAAGAGAGCTCCTTGAGTCTGAGTATTCGAGGTTAGCAACTGTATTATAGACATATTTGGTGTAATATACCTTATTTAGAATAATGAGTGGCACGGTGTAATTAACTTAAAAGTTTCTAACATATGCATGTTGCAATTATTACCAAACTTGCAACAAATAACACCAAAATGATTTATTTTTTACGCCTAAGATATCAGTGCTTGTAAAGTACTGTCTGTATTTTTAATTAATTTATTATATGAGAATTAGAGCATCTTTATTGCAAAAATTTTGGAGTTTCTAAATAATTGTCACATCAGTTTTAAAAATTTAATCTTTTTTTATATCTAAATTCTTCATTTCTGAAACTAAAAGGTTGTAGTTTCTTAATTGTCACATTAACAAACACTACTACAATATGGAACACTAGCATGAGTAGCTTAAGTGTAACTGCATCACTATGTATGGTCGATGCAGAAAAAGTCGCATGCATGGGTGAGCGAATAGTATGGGCTAAAAATTTTCTGAAACCAAATAGTATGGGCTAAAAAATTTCGGTCCATGCAGATCGACACTCATGCAATTAATGTTATACGCATACAACTAACTTTATTTGCTGATGCAACTGTGTTTGCTTATCCATGCACTGGATATGTTTACTCATGTTGTTTACATCAAAAATTTTATAATAATATATATAAAATTCATTTCTGATTCTCCAGTTTACCCTAAAATCGTTCTCTACCATGACAGGACCCGGCCGCCTCTTTCACCATTTTCTCAAAGAGATGAAGACTCCTACAGCCGCATCACCCCTCTATCTCGGCCCTATGATTTTGTGGTAATAATCATACATCAAATTCTTCGATTTTCTCGTCGATTTCAGAGCATGAGCTCTCTAGTCTTGCTTTATCTTCCTAATGTCGTTTGGACATGGTTATAGAACCCTAACCCTAATTGTTCGTTCACCAAAACTATTTTCAGATTTGCCTTCTTTCTCATGGGTAGAAGTAATTCTTTCACCAAAGGTAATTAGTTAGTGTATTCAGCAAAGAAGTTATCTTTGTTTTTTTCTTGATTTTAAGGTTATAAATTTTCTCATATGGGTAGATCTGCTTAGGGTCCAACCTTTCTTTGTTATCCTTTGTTTTCTTCTTAATTATTGGGTTGTAATACACGTTGTAAATATTAGTATGATATTGATGTTTATTATCTATTGATTGAAGGAAAATTTAATATTCTAGAAGGCTAACGCAGAGCTCTAGTTAAAGAGTAGAGACCTATGAGTTCATGTAAGTTCATATGTTGATCTAATTTGCTAATTTGTCATGCATATTAGTATTGAGCATCACTGTCACTATCATAAAAATTGATTCATACAGTTGAAGCAAAGCCATGATATGATTTGATGGGGCATGGTTAGGTTTTCTTGTGGGGATAATGATTTGAAAAATTACTTTGTTTTTGTGGCACTTCCAATTCAATATCTTGTAATTTATCAACATTGTGTATAGTTTATAATAAACTTAAACTTTGGTGTAGGTTCTTAAGCAATATTCGCTGAAAGTGTACAAGATGACAAAGTCAAGGGCCATGAGTAAGAAAGGATACATTCATGGCTGTGGTTGTGCTGATGGACTAGATTTTAATTTTATCCTCTAATTATTGTTAGAATAATCTGGTAGTAATTTGGAACAGAATTATGTTGATCTGTGATTTTTTTTAACTTCTAATATGTATATAGTGTATGTTATTTAGTATTTGATCTTATCAAATAATTGGTTCAGTGGTACATTATGTTATTGTATGTTGTTTTTTTTGCATAAATTAAGATAGTATATGATGAATAAAGATTATGCATGGGTCAAGGGCTAAATCGAAAAGTGAGAATATAAAATTGTGAAGGGCTAATGTGAAAAGTTGAGAATATAAAATTATGAAGGAGTGAAGCGAAAAGTTCAATCAAGAAATAAATAAAATAAGTTTTTATAAATATCCAATCAAAATTTGTCATGTCACAAGTCAATATGCAATCATGTGTTGCCACGTATCACAATCCATCAAAGTCTTATACAAATTTTGCATAGGCCGCTCAAGTTACAAGTTCATGCAAATGGGTTTGCGCACCTATGCTGAGCAAAACTTTGCATAGGCCCCATGCAACAATGTGTTATTAGCATCAAGTGCTATT
>CAXKVX010004887.1:0-15033 GCA_964058865.1 Eleocharis quinqueflora
AAATCGAACTATTAATCAATTTTCTACAAGAATAATCAATGAATTAATCAAATATAAGTCAAAGATCACAAAATAGAAAAGAAAATAAATAGAACTTCTACTTTTAGCTCGGTATTAACCAATTCTCGCTCCTAAGCTCAAGGTTAAACGAAATCCGACCGCTAAAGCAAGCTAAAATTCAAGTAAATCTCGAATCTAATAAAGAAACAACGGGTAGGCGAATAACATACCTCGAGCGAATACCGTGTGGCGAGCGAAAAGAATAAGAAGAGCGGGTGTAAGAGCCGGTATAGCATAGAAATTGAGAAGATGAGCAAAGAGACGCATTGATTCTAGGGTTTGATCTTGCAAAGGACAAAGAAGGAAGCGAAGTCGCCATGAATCGCACCTTCTGTTCAGAATATTCAGAGATGGCGAAAAGGAATAGTGCTGGGTTTTAGAAGAACCAATTACTCTATGTATATTCTATGTTAAAATTAGTACTTCTATTTAAATAAAACCCCGTACCTCTATTTTCATTTTTAGTCAGCTCGTGTTTATGCTTCTTTTCTTTTTGTTTTAAGAGACACTCTCCATCACATTTTTCTCCATTTTTTTAATTTCATTATCCTCTCCAGTGTATTTTCGTAAACAATAAAAAGAGAAAAACTTAGGTATACGTTATGTACTTTATTTAATTCGTAAAATTTGATTGTATTGAAATTCGCAATATATATTTCAATCAAACGATACTAACTAAATAAAATATCTAAAGAACACTTATCTACATGTATCTAATTTTTTCTCCTCTAAAAATCTCATTCTCTTTTACAACTTCTGTTTAATTTTTTAATGGTAAAGATCCGTGATTGAAGAAATTAGAAAAGTAAGGCTATATATGTGAACAAATATTTAAAGAGAAAGTTTCATCAATTATATCCAACAATTTTATGATAAAGATACTACAATTTTTTACTATTTTTCAACAATTTTATGTTAAAGATACTACAACTTCCAATTATTTTTTAACATGATGTCTCATTTTCATTTGACCATCTTAAAACTATTATGTCAATTGTTTTTTAACATAATGTCTCACTACCTTATATTTTTGTTTAATTTGATAATTTTTACATTTTGTTTATTTTCTTTTTATGCTTCAAATTTTGAGTTGCATTGGCCATTGTATAATTGTCAAATTGAGATGTATATATTAATATATGTATATTTTTCATTGTTCTTCTTTATTTCTCAGGATGTTCTAAAAACTTATACTCTCAGTATATATTTTTGTATAGTTTTGTCATTCAAATCTCAGGTGTTGTTAAAAGATTCACGCTCTCAAATCTTAAATAGATCTTTCTTATATATTTTTGTGTGATTTTGTTAATTCAAATTGAAGGCTCGCAAAAAATATCAATTATTGTCTATTGACCTTGTATTGTCTATTAATTCATTAGGGACTTTTATAACAAGGCCCCTTCATTTTAAATATTGTCCGAAAAAATACAATTTGCATATATCCTCCACGGCTTACATGAAACAAATATCTTAAATAGAGATGACTAAATTTTTTGGGAATTTTGCTAACATTACACATGTTTAACATATAATTAACAAGTCATATATTTTTTTTTCCGAATTATTCTTTGTTGGCGACTGTAATCATATATCTGACACTTAATTTTTTTACAATCATATTTTTATATAAGAACATTACCAAATAATTACAGATGTAAATAAAGGCTTTTCCAAAAAAAAAGGTTCAAATATTTTTATAAATAATAATTCGATTAACCACATGAAATTTCTATAAGTAAATGTAAATATATGTTCTTTTTTTAGAAATGCTAAGCTTGTTTCATAGTCTTTAGTTTGTGCTAACAGGAATTCTCGATCTGTTTGAAAACATACTAGCGTTTTACCACTAGACCATTAATTTGTTTACAAATATATGTTCTCTTTTATGTGGAAGAGAAAGTATGAGGAAATATGATCTTTAGAATCATAATTTGTTATAAAAAGAAAATAGAGTTGAGATTATTGATAATTCATGAGCTATAACTTGATAAGTTTTAAAACAAATACTAATTTTTATTATAATTTGACAACAAAGCAGTCAATATTATGTATAAAGTTTGCTCAGTGTCGGTGTGTTCAATTTTTATGCTACTCCGACACTTCATTTTGCTATTCAATTTGCATTGTACGCGTGTCCATGTTATCGGACACGCGACACATCATTAATTTCACGCTATTAATTTCAGTATAAATCATTAATAACATTAATTCACGTCATTAATGTTCACGCCTTTCTCATATAACTCGTCATGCTTTCAAAAAGCTTAAGAAAGATGTATGATATTTATTATTATATAAGTTTAGTTTCAGTGAAACAATGTTATTTAACAAAAATATTGAAGTTAGTATAATAACGATGTTTATTTTTCTAATACAAAAGATTTCTTAAAAAAAGCGACGATACGCCACGATACATTTCTAGTTCCTATATACTGAGATCCTCAATACGTGCTTTAAGATACTAAGCATAATTTTCCACGATAAATTCTCGACATTATGTTTTATGTTTGACTTACAAATAACATATGTACACGTGTTCCATCATATAAGCGGCGGAGCTACGTTGAGCCAGGAGTTAGTTGAACCCTCTTAAATTTCTTTTTCAAAATTTACCATAAAATGGATTTTTTTTAAATATGCTTATAATTTGAAAAAATAAAAATATGCATCATTTTGAATTCCTCTGGATAAAACCCTAAATCTTGAACCCCTCTGACAAAAATCATGAATCTGTCCCTACATCGTACGATGTTATTTTTCGAGTAACAATGTAATATCCATTATCCATCTCTCTTATGAGTGGATAGCCATGAAAAATCTGAGTTTATAATCCTAGGAGACCACTTAGAGAATCGAAATATTGAGCATAAGCAATATCTTGTTCCATGATTGTTGTTTCTCGTAATCCTCACTGTACTTGATTAGATTGCAATGCAGACCTTCTCTTTTGTTTCTCCTCTTGGTCTCTAGTTGCAGTGGCTGTAAGATCTTCCAATATAATAAGTTTCTTGTTGTCAGTTTCCTTAATCCTTTTCTTGACAACGTCGTTATAGAACCTGATGAAGCGATTCAATAATGATCTCTCACTTTTCTTTTCTTTTCTTTTCTCTTTCTGTATATTCTGTAGGAAGAGTATCTTGTATTCTATTTCGGTTTCTATATTGTGAGTGAGAGAGACTTCAAAACTTATCACTTAGGTAGTGGGGACCATGAGCCTTTTAGAAAGGATGCATGACAATTTTCTAATTTAGTCCATCATAAATCAAGTATTTTTCAAAACTTTTATTTAAGGATCCATTCTCGTAACACTTTAAATCCATATTCATTATACTTTAGTGATCACTTATTATGATATTATGACATATGTTTAATATAAAATTGTTATATTATATGTGTCTATTAACAATTATGCAGAAGCGTGTTTATCAAGACTATTAAGATCTTAATCACCTAGCAATTTTACAAATTTTGGTGCAATTCAATTAGTTCACAATATTTCACAATAAATATCGAGAGAGTAAGAGCAAAATCAAGAAAGCAAAGAACACGCAATATAGTGTGGTTCGGCTACATAAAAAGACCTACTTCCACGGGACACCCAGATCAACACACCAGAATTGGACACTATAACCAAAAGTATTTTACAAAAAAGAGCTTATCCAAAAGGCTCCAAGACCTTGCAATGGGCAACACCAAAGTTACAATGTATAACAAAAATGCCTCGATTGACAACACAACTCGAAGCAAAGAATGATCCGCTTGACAACACAACCCTGATCAAACAACACCTTGTATTAACTACAAAATAAACAAGAAAGTAGAAGAAACTAGCTCGAATCGATGGTTAGATAAGCAGACAATGGATATTCTAAACTCTCTGGTTTGGATGCTTGTTAGAAAAAGCTTATGTGATTTGTAAGTGATCTTGAGTGCTTGTAAAACTTGGGGAATGACTTTCTTGATATTATGGGAAGAAGGGGACATGTATATATATGCACAAGACTTCACATGTCTTGAATTCTTGAATCAGCGCACCAAGCATTATAAAATGACCTAGTTCGTTACAAAATATGTTATAATAGTTTGAGCAACTTCCAGTTTTGCCCTTGATCTTCTATGCAGCTCACTTTTGTGCCCTCTCCATCAGGAACCCATTATAACGGTTTGGAACCTATTGTGACGGGTCTGGGAAGCATTACTATAACGCACGACTCTGTTTTTCCAGTACTTAGTCGATTTTCCCAGCTCCAAATCTCATGTCTTGTGGGTCTTCTTGTCAGAAACCCATTGTAACACCTTATAATTCGTTATGACGATTTTTTCATACGTTAAAGTAACGCATGGCTCTGTCTTGCTCTGTTTTGCATGCTTCTTGCGCCAATGTGCTTGTCTTGACTTGTATAACATATATGTGACCTTTCTATAGGTCAATTGTACATGCTTTAACCTGCATTCAACAAAACTAAACTTGTGCAAATATTAGTGCTATGTTTGTTTTGCAAATGGTCAAACCAAGATGAGTTCAAGTCAACAAACTCCTCATTTTGACAATTTGCAAAACTTTGTGAGTGCATATATATCGAAAATTTATGCACTTCACTACAACATCTTCCCTTTTTTGCAATGTAGGCAAAAGGTGTTAGGGTTTTGACTATTCAAATCCATTGATTTATCTTAAGTGCAAAAAAAAACGTAAAACAAAAAATTTACTTCCAACTCAAGCCGATGATTAAAAGGTGTATGCCGAAAAAAACGAAAGAGAGTTCCTTCTCAAACATTTCATTGAAAGGACCATTTGAATTGTTTACAGATCTAAACCTTAATTAATTTCTATAATGTTAATCACTTATTAAATAAATTAATATAACATGTTTATATATGCACTGATATTGAAGTTAAGCCTCATCTTTGAGTCCCTTTTCTATTTGATCTGAATTTCAACCTTTGCATGAATTTATAGTTTACATGCATAGTTTTAAGTTATCATCTTCAAAATATTTTTCTTTGTACGGATTTTAAGGAATTCAAGTTTGAATATCAAATAAAATTCTTTTGAAACTATGCATTTTGTGCAAAAGCCTCCAGTGACATTTTTGAGCCATATTTGAGTCCTTTCTTGATCTCCTCAAGCTTTGATCTCTTCCAGTCATTGAAACAAACATCTAAACTAAACAAAACCAATCATCAAACTTCCTTTCATGCATTCAAAGGTCTATTGTGCATTAGGAAAAGTCTTGTGCTCGGTTGAAGCCTAAATTGAGCTGAATTGGATCAAAACTTGAAATTTCAACTTAAGCATGATGTAAAATGCTTATATGATGTTTGTATAATGTTTAGAAAGATATTGGAGTGCTTATGCGATGGTTCAATTTCTTGGTTAGCCATAAACCCTAGTCTAGTCTTGAAATTGACCATAATATGCAATCAAACTGAACCAAATCCAAAATACCCATGGTTAGTCCAAATAAATGTTTGTCTGATGTTGTAACGTGTTTGTGTGAGCTCTCAGTACCAACATAAATTGAATTGAGCCTTTAAAATAAAAATTGGACTTAAAACCTCCATTGTTTTAACTCAAACCAGCCAACAATGAGCTAAATTCGAATGTTTAAATCAAATTCAAAGATTGAAATCAATGTAAACATGATTTTGGAGCCTATTAAGATCAAATTCAGGCTTTAAAATCGATTAAATCGACACAAAAAATAAAAAACAAATCAAATCGAGGCAGAAAGGAATGGTGGAGCTCCGCCTTCTCTGGTGAACTTCAAGTGTCGGCAGTGGGCCCAATCAACTCTTCTCATCAAGGCAACGTCAGAGGTAAGCTTCAATGGACTCCCTGATGCTCTAATTTTCGACGCCACCATAGTTGACTTTGATAAAGGTTGTCGGGAGGAGAGAGGAGGAAGAAGGTTGTCGGAGATTAGACGACCCAAATTCATACTTCTGAATTAGATCAAACATTCCATATTAAATCTCATTGTATTTTATGTTGTATATTAATGTAAAAATAGTAAATAAATTTAGAAAAATGTCAATAAAATATGTAAATTCTTCTAAAGTCATGCTTCCATTTTTGTATGATATTTCAATATATTTTGAGCATTTTATCTCATCACAAAAAATTAAAAATCAAATAAACATCATTTCTTTTATTTTTATTAAAAGATAAGTGTTAAAAGTGCAAATAAAAATTATAAAAAGTTACATTGCATCTGAAAATTCATAGAACAACATATAAAATTATTTTCTTTCATTTCTAAAGATAAACAGTCTATATTAAGAGACCATATTTCATTCTTTTACAAAAAAAAATAAACAAATAGATAAATAAATCCTCTTTTAAAATATTCTAAATAAAGTTTTATATCCAACATTTCATAAGTTAAAAATTTCTTCTATAAGAAAATAAAAATATAAATGTCTCATGTGCATTAAAATTATGAATATACATGTTATATTTTAAAGTTTGCAAAACAAATGTAAGTTTTCTCTTTCAAAAAAGGGCATAAAAATATGCATACCTAAATGTTTTTCCTTCTTCCAAAAAGATAAAAAATAAAATAAAAATAAATATCTTCATCTGCATTAAAAATATTCTTTAGCATAAATAAATGATTATAAAAATATTGCATTACAAATTCTCTTTTATAAATAAAAATATATATTTTTTCCATAAAAGACGGGATACGTGACAAGATCGAAATTATAGTGATTGAAGAGAAACTTGTTCAACATCATCTGAGATGATATGTGCATGTGCAACAAAGGTCTTCTGAAGCACTAATACGTAGTGGAATTTTAATTCGCATCGAAAACAGTATAAGATTTAGGGATCGACCAAATTGACATGATATGAAACGGTAAAAAAAAGACTTAAAACATCAAATGTCTCCAAAGAATTAACGTTGAGTGCATATAAATTAGCTATTCTCATATCAAACAATGACATAAACTAAAATTTAATAATGATATAGACATACGACTTTAGTCCAGAATAAAAGATATAAGACGCTAATTTAAACTTATGATTTATAAGATAATTTAAATTATTATTTCAACTACTTTTATTTTTATTATATTATTATTATTATTTATATTATTTTTTTCATTATTTTGATTAGTTTCATTCAAACCTATTCCAATTTAGTTGGAACTAAAGACTTTGTTTTTGGCTTGTTGCTGTAAGCTGAGGTCAAATACAGAGACCAATACTTGCTAGTTAGTGCGAGTATGGCTAATGTGAAAACGTTTGCACTTCGACCGAAATGCAAGCGTTTTAACATTAACCATACTCAGTTAGTACACACTAGGGGATCTTTCACAGACTAGAGAGAACCTGAAAAGAAAACGAGTTAATCGAAATGCAACCTCTGCATTTCAATACTTCCTTCACTACACCGTTTTTTTTTTTCATATATCAATAATAACAAATCAGCCAAGTGTCAAACAAAAAGGTGATGTACAATTCCTTTAGGTTGTGATATTGTCAGAATTGGAGACGGGAGGTGTCGTTGGAGCTGGAGAAGAATTAGCAGATTTCAGGTTGGTACTAGAACCCCTAAATTTTAGCAATGGCTGAATTTGGGGCCGACTCGGCAATTGTAATTTCCATCTGCGTGGCTTGATTTGACCCAGTTTTCTCAATTGTTCTCTTTGAATCCGACGGTTGGTGTACCATACACCACCTCGCCATCCAAGTGCATAACTATCACAGAGAGAGAGAGAGAGGGGGGTTAAACAGCTTAGAAGTTCCTGCCAAAAATTTAAAAGAGACAAGGCTCTGTAGCTCAAAAGAAAAGATCAATACTAATGATTTTTTTAATATCGGATACCAGTACCCATATATACCAGCAGATACATGAAGTAACAGATTCTATATATGCTCTTTATTTTCTACTTTTCACTGACAAACTACTATTTTGTGGAAGTCGCGGAATGACATACTGTTTGCACTTAGTTCAAATTGTCTCTTCGACTTGACAGGAATTGTTCTCTACACTCACAGCTCACTTATTTCTTAATGACTAAATTTCTAAACAGTTTGAACAGATTTAATTCTGAAAGAGATGAGAAATCAACTAAGCAATTTTCTATTAAGCGGAGAAATAGTTTTACAACAAACAAATAGTTTGATTCTCTCTAATCTCATCAACCTAAAACAATGCATATTGTCTCCTATTTATACTAAGAAGTGCATTCACTGCATCAGTCGCCTAACCAATTTAATCAACTGCTAACCTAATTCTTAATTGTAGTCTTTCTTGATAATATCTAACTATTAATGCTAGAATTCAAATCTTCCTTAATTTCCGAAATCTTGTTCCCTATCATTCAAACTTCAGCCTGGTCAAGAGTGCGATCTCGGGTTGTCTTCGGTATGGGCTTCGACTTACCGAGATTCGAGACTTTGGGAATCCAACACATACTACTTGTAATTTTAGTAATGCATACAAATTACTTGTGTCAGTGATGAGGCTAGCAAGCTGCAGGTAAAATCCTTGTGTAGTGGTTGAAATATTATAAAATCCAAAGGAAACAGTAACCAGAATTGGAATAATTCGGATTTTGGTCCTCGTAAACTTTCAGATGAGCTAAATTGGTCCTTTAAACTTCCACACAAGGACCAAACTAGTCCCAAGACTTTTATTTGCAAAACAAATTGGTCCTTCAACTCCCAAAGAAAACGAAATTGGCTTTAGAATCTCTCTCAAAATAGAAGAAAGACTTATTTGGTCATTTCGAGATTAGTTCAAGGATTAACTTAGTTCTGTTTTGAAAATTGAAGGCCCCATTTTGTACAAATAAATATTCAAGAACCCAAATTTTGTTTTTCCTCCAAAAGTTCCAAGACCAATTTGGTTTTCTTAGGACAATTTGAAGGACCAAAACCTAAATTTTCTATGGGAATTAAAATGCCACCGACCTACTTCATACAAGCCGTTAAACCCATAGTGCACTAGAGACAAGTTTGAGTTGGTTAAATTAAGTTGGGGGTATCTGGTTATGTTCTTGGCAAGCCCAATTTAGATTCGAGTCAGGTTCAAGATCGGCCTGTTTGCAATTTACTTCGAGCTGGTTTTTACCTTTTGATTTCCATAGAAAGAATCGGGTTGAGTTATATTCTGAAAAGAATCTACAATTAGATACAATGGACCTAATTGGTATAGTAACCCAGTACAGCCAGAAACTTTATGCATACAAAATGTCAGAAACTACAAGAATGGTCATGAAGTGCTATCCAAGAGTGTAGTAGATCCTTCCTATTTTGAACAACTCCTGTAGTAGAAACATACCCAATTACCACTGTCGTCCAAGCAGTAGCTACCCAAGCAGACGTGCTAACAGTGCCAGAGCTCACAATCTTCTTTATCTCTTCATGCTCTACATCGTAACTATTTTTCAACTATATAAAAAATTAAAACATGAAAATAAGAAAAGAGAAAGACTATCAAACACTATAACATTGTAATTATATAATTCATTCATATAATTCATATAAGATAGCACAACATAAGTTTGTAACGGAAAATTTTCATAGAGGGCCAAGCAGCAAAGAATTTCAACAGATAGGGCCGGAGGCACCCTAATAATTGCACAGAGGGCCAAGGGCGCGACTAATAGTCGCGCCCCTAAGTTATTTGATTTTTTTTGCTGAATTCAAGGCAGTTTGCAGTGCATTAACGATCTGTGGGCCCTACATGTCAGGAGCGCGACTAATACATGCGCCCCTGACATTCTGGGCATTTTTTTTCTATTTATACACATTTTATTAATTATATTAAAATAATAATTTTAAATGCAGTTATTATATTTATTATTAATAGATGTGATAATATATTAAATATAATTATTATATATTTAATACAAGTAATGATATATTTAATATAAGAACATATTGCATTATGTAATAATAATTAAGTAGTAATGATATATTTATATTGAATAAGTAATAATATATTTATTATGTATAAGTAATAATATATTTAAAATAATATTACATACATATTATTACATTATTATATATTAAAAATATTAAATATATTAAACTTAGTTATTAAATTATTAAATACATTATAAATATTATTACATTATTAAATATATTAAAAATATTATTACATTAATAAATATATTATTTAATATATTATATATATTATTACATTAATAAATATATTATTTAATATATTAAAAATATTATTACATTAATAAATATATTATTTAATATATTAAAAATATTATTACATTAATAAATATATTATTAGAAATAAAAATATTAGAAGTAATAAATAGGAGTTTTTAAATATATTAAACTTAATTATTATAAAGGTATAGTTAGTAATTATTAAAAATAAAAATAATAATAAATTGAAGTGTTTTTTATTATAAGTGAAAATGTTTATAGCTAATGAGTGCAGAAGATACGGATCCTAGGACTTGACATGCGGTTCCTAAAAAGTAAAAACTCAACAGAGGATAGGATAGGATTTCTGTTGGTCTTAGGGGCATTTGGGCTTGACAGTATCTATGGGCCTCATTTGGGCCCGCTTCTATGCTCAGGCATGCCACGTATACATGTTTTACAATCGGTAGATCTGTTGTATTGAAATTTGACTAGACTTTGCTTCTTCCACTACTAAAATGTTATTATCTCGCTATCGATTTACGCAGAAAGATAAATTATTAAGCAATTTGATGCTCAAGAAATTGAAGAACGAATTTGGAACTGAAGAAGATGCAAGGAATATTAAAAAAGAGAGGAAGTTCATTCAATTTTTAGCAACTCTCTTACAATCTAGCTATCTGAGAGCAAATTTAACCACGCTATTATTACATTTTCAACAAAAATCTAACAAATTTTCAACTGATCCTAACTATAATTGTCTGAGATAAAATCAACTTCTTCTCCAATTTGTTATGTTCTAGTATCTGATTTTACATTTTCTGACTCAACTGAATTTCTTGTGGTCTTCTGGATATTGATGCTAGGAATGCTACATGTTTAAGAGGAAAGAGATACTTTTGACGGCGGGGCCTCTTCGTCATACTGCTTTCTTTTCATTAATACCGATTTGTTTGGGGAAACTTATTCTCTAGCAGCAAGTAATGAGTCGGATTTTCTGCATTGTAAACAACAAATGATTCGATTTGATTCAGAAAAGTTGAAAAATACGAATTTTGATGCAAACCACCAATTCAGATTTTTGCGCTGGTTGTACAGAAATCTCATTCCCTTGTTTGGTCCCACTCTTTGTAGACTCATCGCTCTCACCGCTGAAATTTGAGCCCCAACTACTCAGACTCCCGAGTCCTGACCGTTCTTATTTTTAACATGTTCGACGTTTATAAAAAAAAAAACATGTTTCACGGGTTCAAATTCGTTTGCTCTGGCTTGTCAATGCCCGACCTCGATCCTCTCTTCAAATTGGAGCTGTCAATTGTCATCACTCATCCCTCATCAGCGAGGAATTCAGAAAATTGAACATTTAGTATTCGTAATCCTTGTCAGGTGGTCCCACTTATCAGCCTTGGTGTATTCATAATGTTTGTACTTTATTTTTCTCGATAATCATACATTCATACGTAGACTTACACAAATTTAAACTTGAAAACAAAACTGAAAAACAACCTCAGAAAACAGTCCCTCTTGAGGCTTGAACCCCAGCCTTACCACTGCACGCTAGACAGGCTTAGGTCATAATCCACTTTATCCAAATTCATCAGGTAAATAAATGCCATGTTCTGTTCGCGAACAAGTAAGTCACCGTAAAAATTGCGCGTGCCAAAACGATCTGTTCTTTCCCGCTTCCAAAAAAGGCAAAATGCAATTCGGCGCCACCTTGTTTCCTCTAAGAGCTACTCCATGCCCGTTAAAATTTGTCGTTTGCCAGATCAAATCCCCACTTAGCACACTGTCCCTTTACGCTATCCTCGCTTTTAAATTTCATCTCCGCCTCTTTTTTAAAACCTAGTATTGATCGAAGATGGATTTGGTGCCTTATTCTGCTCCAAAGCCTTCTTCCGCACCAAAAGATCTTCAACGGAGCTACGAGCTCTTGTTCTCGGCCGCTGATTCAGGTCCAGTTTTATTTTCGTTGTTGCAATTTGATTTGTTTGAGTTTATGATTTGGGATTTGTGGATAGAAGAGGAGAAAGTGTGGTGAAATTAAGAAAAGGAGGATTAGAAGATTGTCGAGATTTTTATTAATGATGAGATTTACAATAAGTCAGTTTTTATATGGTATCCTTATTTCATTGTATTTGCAAGTTGTGCTAATATCAAGGAAAAGGTATGTTCTCTAAATTATAACAAATCTACCCCAGCGTTTGTAACCTTTTATCTTATTCTGAAGCTTACCTTGAACTCAATCAAGCCATGAGGAATTTCTATGTTGCATTGCCAAGGCTCATATGATGTAGTTCTGAAGAAATTTGCTCAAGTGTATATGAACTAGGCAACTAGGAACTAACTAAAATATATTTACCTTGTATACATGGATAGAGTTACCAGCATTTAATCAACTGTTGTTTGATCCAACCTTACTACCTTAGTTGGGTTAACATAACTTGGTCTTATGTGCAAATAATCCCTCATGTCTATTTCAGAACTTGGTAGTTACAATTTACATTGAAATAGTGTTTTGCAGCTACCGAATAATCTGTTTCTAGTCCATTAAGTTTGGTTGAATTACAGAATGATATTTGGATTAAATATGTTTGTTATAGATGGGGATGGCCGAATCACTGGAAATGATGCACTCAAGTTCTTCGCAAGGTCTAATCTCTCTCGCTCTGAGCTTAAACAGGTACATCTCTTTTGGTGCTTGTTTCATATGAAGTTGAGAAAAAGTGAAACTGTACTGAATTAGCTCATTTTCCTCCAATTTTGCTTTTTAAATATGAAAGGTCTGGGCCCTTGCTGATTCGAAAAGACTAGGTTATCTTGGCCTCCAAGAATTCATCACTGCAATGCAGGTTCCTCTTTCTTTCTCTATATCTCACTCTCACTTCTATTTATTTAAGGAGTCGGTAATTATTTAATTAAGCTCTAAACAATCCAATAAATCAAAAAGAAAAGAGATGAAAAAATGGTTGTTTAGGTCTAGGAGAAGGTATCTTGCTTGATGAAGGTGGAAGAGGAAAACTGGAACTACTGTGTCTATGCTGACTGAAATTTTAGCAAGTAATGATCTTATTAAGATGTACTAAAAGAAAATACTAGTACAAGTCATAAAAATTGACAATTACCGACAAGAGATGCTTAACGAGGCAGACATAAATCATCTGTACTCACGTTAAGTGGTTCATATTGTTTTAGTGTTTCAGTACTTGGTATTTAATCTTTTGCATGTGGTGCAGCTTATTTCTCTGGCTCAATCAGGAAGTGAAATTAACCAAGATACTCTTTCTAACTCGGGTAAAAGTACAAGTCACTTTTTGTTGGAAAGTTAATATAAACAATTTGTTATTATCTGAAATTGCTATATTTTAGATTTGGGGAACTTGAAGCTTCCTACAATGGAAGGTTTGGATAAGCTACTTTCTGTAAGTTTCTTGTTTCTCTTTTGTGTCTTTGTAATTTTACTTCCCTTTTATTAAAATGACAAGAAAAAATGCAACACGATAAATGTTCTTCTCTCTTGAGAACAGAAAATTCCCTGGATTCTTGGAATGCTATTCTGAAAAAAGAGCTTTGGTTAATATAAAAAGTCTCTTGTTATCCCAGATCATATTAGTGTCTATTAGAACGAGATGGACTCAAATTTCCGGAATGAATGCCTTCAGAGGATGCATTTTTCACAATAAACTGACCTAACTTGGGTCTTCTTTACATGCACTATATCTTTATTTCTTATTCCAAATTTTACAGAAGAAAAAAATATCTTCAAGTGAGTCTCACAGTTCCCCAACTGAGTCACCACTCTCTGCCAAATGGTTCATTTCCAAATCTGCAAAGAAGGTACATTTTGTCGTTGTAACTTTTACATTTGACATGCATCTTTTACACCATTTATGTTTGTTGTTTTCCTGTCTGACAATACTGAGACCTGGGACCTCAACACTTGGTGAAAACCTTAGTGAACAAACAAATTTTCTACTTTTTTAATGCTATGATGTTGGTATCCGTGTAGATTCCACTAAAAAGTGTGACATCCATAATTGATGGGCTGAAGAAATTGTACCTTGAAAAGCTCAGGCCTCTGGAAATGACTTATAATTACAGTGATTTTGGCGCCCCACTAATGGTATTTCAAGCACCTTTTTTTGGTATTGTTTGGAATATTCAACTCATTACCATTTGGTGGTTAGCTCATATATCTCCTAAACTTTTAGTTTATTTGGCATCATAACATTGCAATGGATTTGATTTTGTGTCGATTGAGGTGCTGGAAGCAGCTGGTTGTGCCTACAAGTTTTGCAGGGTTCGTTTACAAAAAAAGTTGACATGAATTATATATCTGGTATTGTAGACAAATAGCGATTTTGATGCGAAGCCGATGGTAATGCTCTTAGGTCAATACTCTACAGGAAAAACCACATTTATCAAGCATTTGTTAGGCTCTGGCTATCCAGGTTAGTCAAATTGGCGTCTATTTCTCAAGTTTCATACTTAAACGAGAATACAACCCCTCACAGGCATATGGTAATTAACAGGTGCACATATCGGGCCAGAACCTACAACTGACAGATTCGTTGTTGTCACGGTAATTCATCTTTTGGGATCAACTTCATTTAATATGATTTTAAATGCTTTTTGTTGCATTATGAACTTAACACGCTTATTAATTCTATGTGTTTGTATGGGCTTTCTAATGTAGCATGGGTCAGATGATAGAAGCATACCAGGAAATACTGTTGCAATGCAAGCTGACATGCCTTTCAATGGCCTCTCGGCTTTTGGCTCATCCTTCTTGTCTAAGTTTGAATGTGCTCAGATGCATCATCCTGTATAAACCCTATCCTTTCCTTCTTCTG
>CAXKVX010004888.1:0-15459 GCA_964058865.1 Eleocharis quinqueflora
GAGTTCTTTTGATTCTTTTGAAAAAAATAATACTACTATTGAAAACTATATCTGGATATTATGTTCTGGCTTTACTACGACGTATAAAAAAAAGTGAGATACTTCCTTCAAATGATCAATCGATGATCCTTATCCATCAGAGGAGTTGGACCCATCGTATTCACTCCCATTTTCGGAATCCGAGTGGGAAGAGAGGGATTCGCAAATGAATGAGCTCCCTTTGAGCTCTCGTTGCGAATTAGTTTATTACTGGGTCCGGGCGGGGTTTTATTTTGTTTTCTCAAATAAAATATCCCGAAATCCAAATATCTACCTTTCCTTTCGGGACCAAAGATTATGAAATTTCATAAAAGAATTTCTGAGGTATTGGATAATTCATTAATGAATTAAAATAAAATTGGATAATGAAAATAAAAGTAGAAAAGTAGTATATGAATCAATTTCTATCCAAATAAAATCCATTATTTGATTTGGATAGAATAACAAAGTAGTATATGAATCAATCCAAATTTTTGTGTGTACTAGATTCAAATAACTGGCATAATTTTGATTTTTTGATTTTTCCTGATCGGAAAAATCATCCATGAAAAAGAAAAAAGATAGAAAAATTTTGTTATTTATGGTCAAAAATTCATTCACTCCTATTATTGCACAAGAAGAAAACAAGGGTTCTGTTGAATTTCAAGTATTCAGTTTCACCAATAAGATACAGAGGCTTACTTCCCATTTAGAATTGCACAAAAAAGATTTTTTATCGGAAAGGGGTCTACGAAAAATTCTGGGAAAACGTCAACGGTTGCTGACTTATTTGTCAAAGAAAAATCGAGTACGTTATAATAAATTAATTGATCAGTTGAATATTCGAGAGCCACAAACTCGTTAATTTCATCGTTTGAATTTTTTTGATTTTAGTAGTATTCGATTTTTCATTTTGATGAGCCTCACTTTGAGGAATTCATGGAATAATGAATTCAGGAAGAAAAGATATGACTGTACCGGTTACAAGAAAAGATCTTATGATAGTCAATATGGGTCCTCACCACCCATCAATGCATGGTGTTCTTCGACTGATCCTTACTCTCGATGGTGAAGATGTTATTGATTGTGAACCCATATTGGGCTATTTACACAGAGGAATGGAAAAAATAGCGGAAAACCGAACAATTATACAATATCTACCTTATGTCACACGGTGGGATTATTTAGCTACTATGTTCACAGAGGCAATAACGGTAAATGCACCAGAAAAATTGGAAAATGTTCAAGTACCTCAAAGAGCTAGCTATATCCGAGTTATTATGCTGGAATTGAGCCGTATAGCTTCTCATTTGTTATGGCTTGGACCTTTTATGGCAGATATCGGTGCACAGACTCCTTTCTTCTATATTTTCAGAGAGAGAGAATTGATATACAATCTATTCGAAGCCGCCACAGGTATGCGAATGATGCATAATTATTTTCGCATCGGGGGGGTAGTTGCTGATCTACCTTATGGATGGATAGAGAAATGTTTCGATTTCTGCGATTATTTCTTAACAGGAGTTGTTGAATATCAAAAACTGATTACACGGAATCCCATTTTTTCAAACTCATAAACTCTAAACTTTTCATGATTCATACTTCATTACTTCATTTATGGGTTGTAAATATTCAAGAAAACATTACAAAGCATTTTATCCCGCTACAAGAAGTGTTTCTGATCCGTGTACTTCATTTATGGGAGATAACCATCCGAGAAAACACCACAAAGCATCATATCCTACTACGAGAAGTGTTTCTGATATGATTAATTCATTTATGAGTGGTAACCTTCTAAGAAAACTCTAAACCTTTCATGAAACCACCACGAAGAAGCATAAAATAACATATTAAGTGCTTCATGCCAGATTACTTCATTTATGGGTGGTAAACATTCAAGAAAACACCGCAAGGCTTCTTATCCTGCTACGAGAAGTGTTTCTGATCCGAGTACTTCATTTATGGGTGGTTACCTTTCAAGAAAACTCCAAACCTTTTAGGAAACCACCACGAAGAAACATAGAATATCACTCTAAGCGCTTCATAACTATTATTTATGGGTAGTAATCATTCAACAAAACACCACAAAGCATCTTATCCTGCTACGAGAAGTGTTTCTGATCCGAGTACTTCATTTATGGGTGGAAACAATTCAAGAAAACAACACAAAGCATCTTATCCTGCTACGAGAAGTGTTTTTGATATGATTACTTCATTTATGAGCGGCAACCTTCCAACAAAGCTCTAAATCTTTCATGAAACCACCACAAAGAAGGATAGAATATCATTCTAAGTGCTTTATGTCTGATTACTTCATTTATGGGTGGTAAACATTCAAGAAAATACCGCAAAGCATCTTAGCCTGCTACGGGAAGTGTTTCTGATCCGAGTACTTCATTTATGGGTGGTAACCTTTCAAGAAAACTCCAAACCACTTAGGAAACCACCACGAAGAAACTTAGAATACCACTCTAAGCGCTTCGTAACTATTACTACATTTATAGATGGTAAACATTCAAGAAAACACCACAAAACATCTTATCCTGCTACGAGAAGTGTTTCTGATATGATTACTACATTTATGGGTGGTAACCATTCAAGAAAACACTACAAAGCATCTTATCCTACTGCGAGAAGTGTTTCTGATATAGTTACTTCATTTATCAGTGGTAACCATTCCAGAAAACTCTAAACCTTTCATGAAACCACCACGAAGAAGCATAGAATACCATATTAAGTTCGTGCCTGATTACTTCATTTGTGGGTGGTATCCTATCAAGAAAATATCTCAAGGCATCTTATCCTGCTACGAGAAGTGTTTCTGATCCGGGTACTTCATTTATGGGTGGTAACCTTTCAAGAAAACTCCAAACCTTTCAGGAAACCATCACGAAGAAACGTAGAAAACCACCCTAAGCGCTTCATGACTATTACTCATTTATGGATGGTAAACAACCAACAAAACTCCACAAAGCATCTTATCCAGCTACGAGAAGTGTCAAATTCGAGTACTTCATTTATGGATGGTAATATTTCAAGAAAACTCTAAACCTTTCAGGAAAACACAACGAAGAAATGTAGAATACCACTCTAACCGATTCATGACTATTACTTCTTTTATGTGTGGTAAACATTCAACAAAACACCACAAAGCATCTTATCCTATTACGAGAAGTGTTTCTGATCCGAGTACTTCATTTACGGGTGGAAACCATTCAAGAAACCAACACAAAGCATCTTGTCCTGCTACGAGAAGTGTTTCTGATACGATTACTTCATTTATGAGTGGCAACCTTCCAAGAAATATCTAGACCTTTCATGAAACCACCACGAAGAAGCATATAATACCATTATAAGTGCTATATGTCTGATTTCATCATTTATGGGTGGTAAACATTCAAGAAAACACCGGAAATCATCTTAGCCTGCTACGAGAAGTGTTTTTGATCCAAGTATATTTATGGGTGGTAACCTTTCAAAAAAACTCCAAACCTTTTAGGAAACCACCACGAAGAAACATAGAAAACCACTCTAAGCGCTTCGTGAATATTACTTCATTTATGGATGGTAAACATTCAACAAAACACCACAAAACATCCTATCCTGCTACGAGAAGTGTTTCTGATCCGAGTACTTCATTTATGAGAGATAACCATTCATGAAAACATCACAAAGCATCCTATCCTACTACGAAAAGTTTTTCCGATATGATTACTTCATTTATGAGTGGTAACCTTCCAAGAAAACTCTAAAACTTTCATGAAACCACAACGAAGACGTTTAGAATACCATATTAAGTGCTTCATGCCTGATTACTTAATTAATAGGTGGTAACATTCAAGAAGACACTGCAAAGCATCTTATCCGGATACGAGAAGTGTTTCTGATCCGAGTACTCTATTTATGGGTGGTAACCTTTGAAGAAAACTCCAAACCTTTCAGGAAACCACCACGAAGAAACGTAGAATACCACTTTATGCGCTTCGTGACTATTACTTCATTTATGGATGGTAAACATTCAACAAAACACCACAAAACATCTTATCCTGCTACGAGAAGTGTTTCTGATTCGAGTACTTCAATTTTGGGAGATAACCATTTAAGAAAACACCACAATGCATCCTCTTCTATTACGAGAAGTGTTTCTGATATGATTACTTCATTTATGTGTGGTAACCTTCCAAGAAAACTCAAACCTTTCAGAAAAGCAGCACGGAGAAGCAAGGAATACCATTCTAAGTACTTAATGTCTGATTACTTCATTTATGGGTGGTAAACATTCAAGAAAATACCACAAGACATCTTATCCTGCTACAAGAAGTGTTTCTGATCCGAGTACTTCATTTATGGGTGGAAACCTTTCAAGAAAACTCCAAACCTTTTAGAGAACCACAACGAAGAAACGTAGAATACCACTCTAAGCGCTTCATGACTATTACTTCTTTTATGGGTGTTAAACATTCAACAAAACATCACAAAGCATCTTATCCTACTACGAGAAGTGTTTCTGATCCGAGTACTTCACTTATGGGTGGTAAGCTTTCAAGAAAACTCTAAACCTTTCATGAAACCCACGAAGAAGCATAGAGTTACATTCTATGTATTCATTTCTGATTACATCATTTATGCATGGTAAACATTCAAGAAAACACCACAAAGCATCCTATCCTACTACTAAGTGTTTCTGATATGATTACTTCATTTATGAGTGGTCACCTTCCAAGAAAACTCTAAACCTTTCATGAAACCACCACGAAGAAGCATAGAATACCATTCTATGTGCTTCATATTTGATTATTTCATTTATGGGTGGTAAACAATCTAGAAAACACCCCAAAGCATCTTATCCAGCTACGAGAAGTGTTTCTGGTCCGAGTACTTCACTTATGCGTGGTATGCTTTCAAGAAAACTCTTAACCTTTGATGAAACCACCATGAAGAAGCATAGAATAACATTTTAAGTGCTTCATGTCTGATTACTTCATTTATGCGTCGTAAATATTCAAGAAAACTCCACAAAGCATCTTATCATGCTACGAGAAGTGTTTCTGATCTGAGTATTTCATTTATTGGTGGTAACCATTCAAGAAAACACCACAAAGCATCTTATCCTACTACGAGAAGTGTTTTTGAAATGATTACTTCATTTATGGGTGTTAACCACTCATGAAAACTCTAAACCTTTCATTAAACCTCCACAAAAAAGATTGATTACCATTCTTAGTGCTTGATATCTGATTACTACATTTATGGGTGGTATACATTCAAGAAAACACCATGAAACATGTTATCCCACTAAGATAAGTATTCCCAATCAGAGTACATCATTTATGAGTGGTAATCTTTCAAGAGAACTCCAAACCTTTCAGGAAACCTCCACCAAGGAGCGTAGAATGCCACTCTAAGCGCTTCATGTCTGATTACTTCATTATGGGTTGCAAATATTCAAGAAAACACCATAAAGCATTTTATCTTGCTACGAGAAGTGTTTCTGATTCGAGTACTTCATTTATAGGAGATAACCATTTAAGAAAACACCACAAAGCATCATCTCTTACTACAAGAAGTGTTTCTGATATGATCACTTCATTTATGTGTGGTAACCTTCCAACAAAACTCTAAATCTCTCATGAAACCAGCACGAAGATGCATGGAATACCATTGTAAGTACTTCATGTTTGATTACTTCATTTATGGGTGGTAAACATTCAAAAAAACACCGCAAGGCATTTTATCCTGCTACGAGAAGTGTTTCTGATCCGAGTACTTCATTTATGGGTGGTAACCTTTCAAAAAAACTCCAAACCTTTCAGGAAACCACCACAAAGAAACATAGAATATCACACTAAGCGCTTTATGACTATTACTTCTTTTATGGGTGGTAAACAATCAACAAAACACCACAAAGCATCGTATCCTGCTACGAGAAGTGTTTCTGATCTGAATACTTCATTTATGGGTGGTAACCTTTCAAGAAAACTGCAAACCTTTCAGGAAATCACAACGAAGAAACATAGAATACCACTCAAAAATGCTTCATGACTTTTACTTCTTTTATGGGTGGTAAACATTCAACAAAATACCACAAAGCATCTTATCCTGCTACGAGAAGTGTTTCTGATCCGTACTTCATTTATGGGTGGTAAGCTTTCAAGAAAACTCTAAACCTTTCATGAAACCCCCATGAAGAAGCATAGAGTTACATTCTAAGTGCTTCATGTCTGATTACTTCATTTATGCGTGGTAAAAATTCAAGAAAACACCAAAAGCATCTTATCCTGCTACGAGAAGTGTTTCTAATTCAAGTGCTTCATTTATGGGTGGTAACCATTCAAGAAAACAACACAATGCATCTTATCTTCAACAAGAAGTGTTTCTGATATGATTACTTAATTTATGAGTGACAACCTTCCAAGAAAACTCTAAACCTTTCATGAAACCACCACGAAGAACATAGAATACTATTCTAGAAGCTTGATATTTGATTAATTAATTTATGGGTTGTAAATATTCAAGAAAACACCACGAAGCATCTTATCCCGCTACGAGAAGTGTTTCCAATCACAGTACTTCATTTATGGGTGGCAATCTTTCAAGAAAACTCCAAACCTTTCATTAAACCACTACGAAGAAACATAGAATACCACTCTAAGTTCTTCATGCCTATTACTTCATTTATGGGTGGTAAACAATCAACAAAACACCACAAAACATCTTATCCTGCTACATGAAATATTTATGATCCGAGTACTTCATTTATGGGTGGTAATCATTCAAAAAAACCCCACAAAGCATCTCATCCTACCTACAAGAAGTGTTTTGGATATGATTACTTCATTTATGAGTGGTAACATTTCAAGAAAACTCGCCTTTCATTAAACCTCCACGAAAAAGAATTGATTACCATTCTAAGTGCTTCATGTCTGATTACTACATTTATGGGTGGTACATTAAAGAAAACACCACGAAATATTTTATCCCGATACGAGAAGTGTTCCTAATCAGAGTACTTCATTTATTGGTGGTAATCTTTCAAGAGAACTCCAAACCTTTCAGGAAACCACCACGAAGGAGCGTAGAATGCCACTCTAAGCGCTTCATGTCTGATTACTTCATTATGGGTGGAAAACATTCAAGAAAACACAATAAAGTATTTTATCCTATTACGAAAGTGTTTCTAATTCGAGTACTTTATTTATGGGAGACAACAATTTAAGAAAACACCACAAAGCATCATCTTCTACTACGAGAAGTGTTTCTTATATGATTACTTCATTTATGTGTGGTAACCTTCCAACAAAACTCAAACCTTTCAGGAAACCAGCGCGAAGAAGCATGGAATACCATTCTAAGTACTTCATGTCTGATTACTTCATTTATGGGTGGTAAACATTCAAGAAAACACCGCAAGGCATCTTATCCTGCTACGAGAAGTGTTTCTGATTCGAGTACTTCATTTATGGGTGGTAACCTTTCAAGAAAACTCTAAAACTTTCAGGAAACCACAACGAAGAAACGTAGAATACCACTCTAAGCGCTTCATGACTATTACTTCTTTTATGGGTGGTAAACATTCAACAAAACACCAAAAAACATATTATCCTGCTACGAGAAGTGTTTTTGATCCGAGTATTTCATTTATGAGTGGCAAGCTTTCAAGAAAACTCTAAACCTTTCATGAAACCCCCACGAAGAAGCATAGAGTAACAATCTAAGTGATTCATGTCTGATTACTTCATTAATGCATGGTAAACATTCAAGAAAACACCACAAAGCATTTTATCTCACTACTAGAAGTGTTTCTGATCCGTGTACTTCATTTGTGGGAGATAACCATTCAAGAAAACACCACAAAGCATCCTATCCTACTACGAGAAGTGTTTCTGATATGATTTCTACATTTATGAGTGGTAACCTTCCAAGAAAACTCTAAACCTTTCATGAAACCACCACGAAGAAGTATAGAATACAATTCTAAGTGCTTCATATCTGATTATTTCATTTATGGGTGGTAAACAATCAAGAAAACACCCCAAAACATCTTATCCCGCTACGAGAAGTGTTTCTGGTCCGAGTACTTCACTGATGGGTGTTATGCTTTCATGAAAACTCTAAACCTTTGAAGAAACCACCATGAAGAAGCATAGAATAACATTCTAAGTGCTTCATTTTGATTACTTCATTTATGCGTCGTAAATATTCAAGAAAACTCCATAAAGCATCTTATCATGCTACGAGAAGTGTTTCTGATCTGAGTATTTCATTTATGAGTGGTAACCCTTCAAGAAAACACCACAAAGCATCTTATCCTACTACGTGAAGTGTTTTTGATATGATTACTACATTTATGGGTGGTAACCATTCAAGAAAACACTACAAAGCATTTTATCCTACTGCGAGAAGTGTTTTTGATATAGTTACTTCATTTATCAGTGGTAACCATTCCAGAAAACTCTAAACCTTTCATCTAACCACCACGAAGAAGCATAGAATACCACTTTAAGTTATTCATATCTGATTACTTCATTTATGCATGGTAACCATCAAGAAAATAACACAAAGCATCCTATCGTGGCACGTGAAGTGTTTCTGATCCGAGTACTTCATTTATGGGTGGTAACCTTTCAAGAAAACTTCAAACCTTTAAGGAAACCACCACGACGAAGCATAGAAGGCCACTCTCAGTGCGTCATGTCTGATTACTTAATTTATGGGTGCTAAACATTCAATAAAACACCACAAAGCATCTTATCCTGCTACGAGAAGTTTTTCTGATTTGGGTACTTCATTTATGAGTGGTAACCATTCAAGCAAACACCACAAAGCAACTTATTCTACTACGATAAGTGTTTCTGATATGATTACTTCATTGGTGAGTAGTAACCTTCCAAGAAAACTCAAAACATTTCATGAAACCACCATGAATAAGCATAGAATATCACTCTAAGTACTTAATGTCTGATTACTTTATTTATGGATGGTAAACATTCAAGAAAATACCACAAAGCATTTTATCCTACTACGAGAAGTATTTTTGATCCGAGTACTTCATTTATGTGTGGTAACCTTTCAGGAAAACTTCAAACCTTTCAATAAACCACCACGAAGAAGCATTGAATAACACTCTACGTTCTTCACTCTATTGTTCTTCATGTCTGATTACTTCAATTATGGGTCGTAACTATTCAAGAACACAAAGCAACTTATCGTACTACAAAAAGTGTTTTTTATCTGATTACTTTATTTATGGGTTGTATCATTCAAGAAAAACCACAAAATATCTTATCCTACTAGGAGAAGTGGTTTTTATCCGATTACTTTATCTATTGGTGGTAATCATTCAAGAAAACAACACAAATCATCTTATACTACCACGAGAAGTGTTTTTTATCTTAATCTTCATTTATGATTGGCAACTTTCCAAGAAAAGTCCAAACCTTTCATGAAACCACCACGAAGAAGCATAGAATACCATTCTAGGTGCTTCATATTTGATTAATTCCTTTATGGGTTGTAAATATTCAAGAAAACACCGCGAAACATGTTATCCCGATACGATAAGTGTTTCCTATCAGAGTACTTCATTTATGGGTGATAATCTTTCAAAATAACTCGAAACCTCTAAGGAAACTACCACGAAGGAGCGTAGAATGCCTCTCTAAGCGTTACATGTCTGATTAGTTCATTTATGGGTGGCAAACAATCAAGAAAACACCACAAAGCATTTTATCCTACTACCATAAGTGTTTCTGAGTACTTCACTTATGGGTGATAACCATTCAAGAAAACATCACAAAGCATCCTATCCTACTACGAAAAGTGTTTCTGATATGATTACTTCATTTATGAGTGGTAACCTTCCAAGAAAACTCTAAACCTTTCATGAAACCACCACGAAGAAGCATAGAATACCATATTAAGTGCTTCATGTCTGATTACTTCATTTATGGGTTGTAAACATTCAAGAAAACACCACAAAGCATCTTATCCTACTACGAGAAGTGTTTTTGATCCGAGTACTTCATTTATGGGTGGTAAGCTTTCAAGAAAAAACTCTAAACCTTTCATTAAACCATCATGAAGAAGCATAGAATAACATTCTAAGTATTTCATGTCTGATTACTTCATTTATGCGTGGTAAACATACAAGAAAACATCGCAAAGCATCTTATCCTTCTACAAGACGTGTTTCTGATCCAAGTACTTCATTTATGGCTCATAACCTTTCAAGAAAACTCCAAACCTTTTGGGAAATCACCACGAAGAAACGTAAAATACCACTCTATGCGCTTCTTGACTATTACTTCTTTTATAGGTGGTAAACTTTCAACAAAACACCACAAAGCCTTTTATCCTGCTACGAGAAGTTTTTCTGATTCAAGTACTTCATTTATGGGTGGTAGCCATTCAAGAAAACACCACAAAGCATCTTATCCTACTACGCGAAGTGTTTCTGAGATGGTTACTTCATTTATCAGTGGTAACCTTCCAAGAAAACTCTAAACCTTTCATCTAACCACCACGAAGAAGCATAGAATACCAATCTAAGTTATTCATATCTGATTGCTTCATTTATGCGTGGTAAACAATCAAGAAAACAAAAAAAAAGCATCCTATCGTGGCACGAGAAGTGTTTCTGATCCTAGTACTTCATTTATGGGTGGTAATCTTTCAAGAAAACCTCAAACCTTTAAGGAAACCACCACGAAGAAGCATAGAAGGCCACTCTCAGTGCGTCGTATCTGATTACTTAATTTATGGGTGATAAACATTCAATAAAACACCACAAATCATCTTATCCTGCTATGAGAAGTGTTTCTGATTTGAGTACTTCATTTATGAGTGGTAACCATTCAAGCAAACACCACAAAGCAACTTATCCTACAACGATAAGTGTTTCTGATATGATTACTTCATGGGTGAGTAGTAACCTTTCAAGAAAATTCTAAACCTTTCACGACACCACCACGAAGAAGAATATAATACCACTCTAAGTACTTCATGTCTGATTACTTCATTTATGGATGGTAAACATTCAAAAAAAACACCGCAATGCATTTTATCCTACTACGAGAAGTATTTCTTATCCGAATACTTCATTTATGTGTGGTAACCTTTCAGAAAAACATCAAAGCTTTGAATAAACCACAACGTAGAAGCGTTGATTACCACTCTATGTTCTTCTTGTCTGATTACTTCAATTATGAGGGGTAACCATTCAAGAAAACACCACAAAGCATCTTATCATACTACGAAAAGTGTTTTCTATCTGATTACTTCTTTTATGGGTGGTAACATTCAAGAAAACACCACAAAGCATCTTATCCTACTAGGAGAAGTGGTTTTTATCCGATTACTTTATCTATTAGTGGTAACCATTCAATAAAATAACACAAATCATCTTATCCTACTATGTGAAGTGTTTTTGATCTTAATCTTCATTTATGATTGGTAACTTTCCAAGAAAATTTCAAACCTTTCATGAAACCATCACGAAGAAGCATAAAATACCATTCTAGGTGCTTTTTATTTTTTTATATTTGATTAATTCATTTATGGGTTGTAAATATTCAAGAAAACACCACGAAGCATCTTATTCCGCTACGATAAGTGTTTCCTATCAGAGTACTTCATTTATGGGTGGTATCTTTCTAGAGATCTCCAAACCTTTAAGGAAACCACTACGAAGGAGCGTAGAATGCCACTCTAAGCGCTTCATGTCTGATTACTTCATTTATGGGTGGCAAACATTCAAGAAAACACCACAAAGCATTTTATCCTGCTACGAGAAGTGTTTCTGATCCGAGTACTTCATTTATGGGAGATAACTATTCAAGAAAACACCACAAAGCATCCAATCCTACTACGTGAAGTGTTTCTAATATGATTACTTCATTTATGAGTGGTAGCCTTCCAAGAAAACTCTAAACCTTTCAGGAAACCACCACGAAGAAGCATAGAATACCATTTTAAGTGCTTCATATCTGATTACTTCAATAATGGATGGTTAACATTCAAGAAAACACCACAGACAACAATGAACAACAACAAAATGAGGGAGAGAAACTAGAGTTCACAAAGGGAAAGAGAAAGAGGAAGAGGGGACTATCCGAATGATGATTTTGATACTGATGAAGAGGAACAAGATGGAGATGAGCTGCTCGCCAAGAAACTAGATCTACCAGCACACTTCAGATCTATTTTTAATAAATCACAAGAGGGTAGAGATGATCAAAATCTCATGAACCAAAGTATTAGGAGGGTAACTGTTATTGATGATATGGTACCAGAAGATAGATCAACTCAAGATCTGAGGGGTGAAGAAGAAATAGACCAAGCACTCAACCTTGACAGGCGCATGATAGTTCACCCCCAAATACAAGAGGGAGCACAACCTCTGGCTCAGATGACACCAATCACCAGACAAAGCATCAGGCAGAAATTCTTGAATCCAGAAACTCAGCTCTGGAGAAGGCAATCAGACAAAAGATCAGGTCGATACAGGATTTGCATGATAAAGATAGTAAACATATCTCAGACTCATTTCCATTTAATGATTTCTCTGATGATCAAGTTGTAGATCTATTTGCAAGCATAGAGTTACATCTATCATATGACATAATAGAAAGCATAGAAAATGTTAGATTTTTAAGAACCCTCTCAAAGAAACAATTTCATTCTGCAGTTGAGGAGATGCAATATAAAATTAATCATGGGGTGAAATTTTTGAAAAAGGAAAAAGATGAAAAACAGACACTAGATGGGATTATTGTTGGGGTTAACACATTGCCAATCAAATTAATATAATGAATTGGAATGTGAGGGAGCTTAATAGACAAGATAAAAGAAATTATTTGAAAGATCCAATAATAAATAACAAAATTGATGTTATAGGGACAAGAAACAAAAAGAGAGAGATTATAAAAAAAAACTTTTAGATACTTTTTTACCTAACAATTTTGAAGAGATAAATTTACCATCTATTAGTACAACTGGGGGGATTCTAGTAGGGATAAATAAAACCAAATTCCAAATATTATGCTCATATATAGCAACATTTTCAGTATATGTGATGTTGTATGATAGAGATAAAAATGCAATATAGGATTAACAATAGTATATGGTCCCACAATTTTAATAGGAAAAGGGAATTTTTTCAAGAAATAAGGATGTTATACAAAATATGAAAAGGTGCATGGGTAATCATGGGTGACTTTAATGTCCTGAGATTCAAGTATGAGAAGAACAAAAAAAATCAATATCTCTGGGGCATTACTTTTCAACAGTGTGATATCAGAATGTAAACTGATGGAGTATCAACTCACAGACCACAAATATGCTTGGTCAAACATGAGAGGCACCCCTTGTTTAGCCCTTTTAGATAAGATATTATATAATAGAGAGCGTGATGATATATACCCTAACATGGAAAATGTTTACCTAGAATAAAATCTGATCATTCACCTTTGGTGTTAAGTTCAGGTCATCATCAATTTGATAGCTCTTGGACAGAAATAGAGGAATTTAACTCCAATATACCAAAATGGTGGGAAAATGAATATAATTCCAAGGATGATATAGCATCAAAATGGTGTGCTAAAATAAAAAAAAACATGAGAAAAAAGATTAAAGGGTGGATGAAAAATCATTATGGGCAGATAAAAGAAAGAAAAAAGATTTAAATGAGAAAATTGATATTTTACAAAGAATACAAGAGGAAAGAGATCGAAATGAAGAGGAATTTGTAGTTTACCTTAGACATATCCAATTATTAGATGAGATATATGATTCTGAACAAAAATATTGGAATACAAGTGCCAAGATAAAATGGCTATTACAGGGAGATAGGAATACTGCATATTTCCACAAATGTGCTACCATTAGATAAAAATAAGCAAGATTGAATCCCTGAAGATAAAAAAAGATAATGGTGACTGATCAAAAAGATTATTGAAAAACATATTGTGGAATATTACAAGAGTATATTTGGAGATCCTGGTACTAGATATATAACAATAGAAACAAACTTTTGGAATGAAAATGATACATACTTCCAAATTAAAGTTTATCCCTGATCAAACCTTTTTCTGAAAAGGAAATAAAATAGGCTTTGTTCTCAGCCAATGGGAACAAAGCTCCAGGACCTGATGGCATAAAATTTGCCTTTTATAAAAAATATTGAGAGGTTATCAAAGGGATATTCTCAAACTGTTTGACAGATTTTACTATAGCAAGCTGAATATACACAGGTTAAACAAGTGTATGATTCGTTTGATTCAAAAAATACATAAACCTAAGAAAATTAAGCAATCCAGACCCATTTCTCTAATCAATTGTGTATATAATTGATAACAAATGTGATTACAAATAGACTTGAACCTATCGTTAATATATTAATAGATCCTTCACAAGAAACTTTTCTAAAAATAGATACAAATTAGATAATGTGATATGTGCTTCAGAAATAATTCATTCTACCAGGATAAAAAGGGATAAAGGGGTTATATTGAAAATTGACCTAGAAAAAACATATGATATGGTCAACTGGGGTTTTTTATTTGAAATGCTAAAAGATAGAGGCTTCACTAACACATGGATTAATCAGATTAAAGATTTGTTAACTGTTGGGAAATGAAGTACTCGGATCAGAAACACTTCTCGTAGTAGGATAAGATACTTTGCGGTATTTTCTTGAATGTTTACCATCCATAAATGAAGTAATCAGACATGAAGCCCTTAGGGTGGTATTTTATGCTTCTTTGTGGTTGTTTGATGATGTTTTTGAGTTTTCTTGGAATGTTACCACTCATAAATGAAGTAATCATATTAGAAACACTTCTAGTAGGATAAGATGCTTTGTGGTGTTTTCTGGAATGGTTACCACCCATAAATGATGTACTCGGATCAGAAACACTTCTCATAGTAGGAAAATATGTTTTGTTGTTTTTTTGTTGATTGTTTACCACCCATAAATGAAGTAATCAGACATGAAGCACTTAGATTGGTACACTTCTTCGTAGTGGTTTCATGAAAGGTTTAGAATTTTTTGGAAGGTTACCACTCATAAATGAAGTAATCATATCAGAAACACTTCTCATAGTAGGATAGGATGCTTTGTGGCGTTTTCTTGAATGGTTATCTCCCATAAATGAAGTACTCGGATCAGAAACACTTCTCGTAGCAGGATAAAATGTTTTGTAGTGTTTTCTTGAATGTTTGCCACCCATAAATGATGTAATCAGAAATGAAGCACTTAGAGTGGCATTCTACGCTCCCTCGTAGTGGTTTCCTGAAAGGTTTGGAGTTCTCTTGAAAGAATACCACCCATACACGTGTTGGGTCACGAACGGTTCAAACCCGTTAATTAACTTAAGCTGCGGAAAGACCGTAAAACAAAAATTTTACTTCTAACTTAAGCTAAGGATTAAACTAGGTATGTCA
>CAXKVX010004890.1:0-21782 GCA_964058865.1 Eleocharis quinqueflora
CGTTATAATGGGTTGGCAGCTTTCCATAATTTCTCTTCTTTGCTTGATTCACTGACTTTTGGGCAATCTTGAGCAGGAACCCGTTGTGATGAGTTAGTGACGCATTACAGTAACACATGTATTTGGAATTCCTTCTCTGCTCCAACTCTTCTCCTCTTCAAGCCATTATGACGGGTTGGGTACCCGTTGTGACGGTTGGGCACCCGTTGTGATGGGTTGAGCATGGATTATGGTAACACATGGCTCTGGAAATGCCCAAATTGCTTCCTCTTGATGTCTTTGAGTATGTCCTGACTTGTACATGCATGTTTGAGTCTTTGCATCATTATTGTGTACCTATATAAACATGCAACTCACCAAAACTCAAATGTGCAAGGTTAGTACTGACTTGTTTTGAAAATTATCAAACATATACGAGTTTAGTCCAACAAACTTTCTCTTTTGGCAATTTGCAAAACCATATGTGATGTGCATAACATATGATGCACATCATTACATTTCTCTCCATTTTTGCAAAATATGGTAAAATGCTTAATTCAAATACTCTCCTTGAATTTTAGCATTTATTTATATTCAAGTCAAGATCAAATTTTGCTCCCCCTTAATGATATAAGTTTTACTATTAAAGCACAAGTTTCATTTCAACTTAAATTTGCAATTTCAAGAATAGAAGGGAAGCAATAATCAAGAGGCATAACATATGATGAAAGCTCTCATTTCATTAAAAAAATGCATACAAGATATGATAATTGATCTTTATACTAGACATGACATGAGACAACAAACTTCATCTAATAGAGATTTTATTGAAGCATAGCAAATTTAAAAATTCACCCCATTTTTGTTTATTTTTCTTCATTATTCTCTCTTTTATCTTCTTCCTTCCTGAATAATTTTGGGTTCCAAGGAGTTGGATTATCTTCATCCTTGTCATCAAGCATTGTAATCATGAACATGTGATATATTTGTAGAGAGAGGTGTTGAATGTCTTTCATAATGATTGGCAAAGAGTTTGGATTAGGTTTCAGATTTGCTCTTCTAAGTTGAGGAGCATATTCACACCTTTAGTTGGAATCATTTTTTAGATTTCTCTCCTTGTTCATGTTGTGCCATCTCTTGATTGCCCTTAGATCTCTTCTTTGTCACCAATTTTGTAATTTTTGATGTACTCGGTGGAGCCATTAGGAGGATTAAGGCAAGAATTACTGAAAGAGCCATTTTGATTTATAAGAAGATTCTTATGTGGTTTTAGGCTCTTTTGAGTGAAGACTCTCTAAAGGCTACTAGGAGAAGGAAGATATTTTGTTTTGCGGTTCGAGATGGTGAAGAATATAAATGAGAAAGGGTTTAAGTAACTTTCAGATGCCTTTCGTTATAGATATTTTGTTTGTGAATTGAATTGAGTTGTGCTTGAATTGCTTGATTAAAGAATTAATTAAAATTGCTTGTTGAATTGCATAAATTGAATTGTTTGCCATAGTTTGTGAAATTTGCAATTAGGTCCCTATTTGGTTGAACCGAGCAAAAATTAATTAAGTATCCAGGCCCCTAGGTTCTACAAAGTGGTATCAGAGCAAGTTGAACTTTCTAATTAAGGTTATTAGTTGCAAGTAAAGATCCAACTTTAGAAGGAAACTTATAGGCAAATCTCCCTACCCCCGGTATTAAGACTTGATTGTAAAAATTTTGGGTATTGGAAAATTAGGATGACCAACTATTTAAATCTCCTTAATCTTTGGGATTTGGTCACCATTAGATACGCACTGGTATATGACCCCAAAACGAACCAATTGACCAATGATTCGTTAATTAGAAGAAGGCAAAATGACCATGCCATAAATGCCATTTTGACATCCATACATGAGTCAATTGCCCCAATTCTAGGAGAGGCAAATAATGTCTATGACATGTGGCATGCATTGCTTCACAAATATGAAGGCAATGCATTGCTCAAACGAACTAGAGAAGCTGGATTGCAATCGCAATTCGAAAGCTTTAGAATCGGTGAAAGTGAGTCTGTTGAGGACATGTACACACGACTCACAATACTAACTAATGATTTGGTTGAAATAGGTGATCCAATGGAGCCATTCAAGATCACAACCAAGCTCATTAGGGTGATGCAATGGAGGCCGTCGTGAAGGGCGTACATGAGCTCATTGGAGACCATGAACAATGCTAGAGAAGTCTCATTCACACCCGAAGAAGTGTACTCATTTCTCAAAACCTATGAGGAAACCCTTCGGCAACTTAGGGGACATGATGATCAAGCCAAAACCATAGCATTAGAGGCCCGAAACGATAGCCATTACCATGCCTCCACCTCCAACCAAAACTACCATCACCATGCCACAACCTTCACATCCAACCAAGAATTCCAATTTGTCTCACCCTTTCGAGACTTTGGGATAGATGCAAGCAAACACATCCCCATTCTAACCAAATTGCTATAACAAATGTTCAATAATGGGGCATCGAGTGGAGATTACCAAGATGATGACCATCATGCTTTTGTGGCATTGGTGGATGAAGGGAAGGTTGATTTTTGAAGCCATCATCTCCAAGAACAACGTAATCGACCCGGGAGTGATCAAACTTATCAAGAGGTTTACTCTCGGACGAGTTGAGGAGAATGATGCGATAGAGGAGGAGCACCCGTTGGAAGAGGTGCAACCGTTAGAGGAGGAGCAACAGGTGGATGAAGCCACCAAAGATGAAGCTAGCACCTCCACCTCTATCGATGAAGCAAAGATATATCTAGACCCTAAACTCATCGAGGTACTTTTGTTTAGGGTTGAAATCCGATAGTGAATCGGATGATGATTGTGATGACACAAGTGAGGTGTCAAATGAGGAGTTATTGAAAATTGAAATTGCTAAATTGAACAAACTCCTCATTGAATCAAACCAAGCCCTCATGAGTAAATATTGCATAATTGGGGGGGGGGGGGGGTTAAACAACAAAATTCACGAGCTTAAGTCCAAAGCAACCCAATTTGAAATAAAAAATAAAGCCTTGAAGTCCTCTTGTGCTTTAGGAAAAAATAAATTGGATTTTAGCAAAATATTTGAGGGACAAAAACCCCATGACAAAAAGGGTTTGAGATTTGAAAAGGGTTCATTTTCTCAATTGTTATCCAAAGAACCCAAAGGCTCTAAAATGAGGTAAACTACAAGGGCAAAAATGCAAACGTCCCAAAGAAGGATAACAAACCAAATCATGCATTTAGGTACCGATTCAACAATGGAAGCCATACCAAACCCAAACCGGTACCTAGGTATTTCAACCCTTCATGGTCCAACAATGCATATTTTAGGGGACCAAACGGTTAGGCATATGAACCAAAATGCCATACAATTGCTCAATATGGCGTGAGACACAATCAAACGCCAAAAATTGTGTCTCAACCAAAGCTTGTGCCTAAGCCAAACCTCAATTTTGTGTACCAATCGAACAACAAGGCACAACAATTGAGAAACGATTACCACACAAGATTTGTGAAGGCAAACATGTTAAATACAAACGGTAATCCTCCAACTAGTACCATATGCAACTATTGTTGCAAGCATGGCCACATTTCACTAGAATGCACCCTTAGGAAGGGAAGCAACAAACCAAGGGTTGCATGGGTGCCTAAAGGGCAAATTTAGAAAATTTGTGAATTAAAATCCCCCTTATACTAATTGCCATATATTTAGGGAGAGCAAAATTTTGTGTGAATTGTGCCTTAAATAACTCAAACAAACTCAAACAAGGTCATATAATTGTTAGCCCTAATAAAAATACGCTTCCGCAAAACTTTTAGAAAATTCTCATTTAGGGTTGAATAATTGATTATTAGGAAATGCACAAATTGAGGGGGAGCCTTGTTGCTAAATTATAATTGTGCATTAAATTGAGAGAGAATTATCAAATTGAGGGTGAGCTATGTTCAATTGAAAATCTTAAAAATGCACCTTTTGTTTGATTTCCAAAAAGGGAGAGAAATCATATGTGCCATATTAAGATTAAATACAAAATTATTTAGGCACATATGTTTGTGGTTTTGAAAATTAACAAAAGGGGGAGATTATTGTCTCAAACAATGTCTTGTATTTGTTGATTTGCAAAACGATCTTGAATTTTACAAAGTCTTGTCTTTTGAGAAATTTTGTAAGAAATCTTCAAGAGAAGTTTTGAGGCTTCAAACGATCTTTGATGGACCTAAAAGTGATCTAGTACGGGCTAGTCCCATATAGGCCGTAGATTCTGTCGTGAGCTTTCCAACGCCACAAAGAATGCTGAAATCGGAGTTACGAGTCAAAAATTATGATCGTTTGAAGATCAAGACTAGAAGATCAAGATCAAAATGAAGACAAGCTTAGGTTATTTAGATTTTAGTTTATTTAAATTTGGGATTGAAAATAGCAAGGAAATCCAAACTAAACAGTGTATAACGTTATAATGCTAAATTTGGGGTTATAACGCTATATGTCCAAAATGGTAATTTCTGGCCAAAAACCTACATCGGAACACGATAGCGTTATAACGCTATATATGGCATTATAACGCTAAATTGCTGAAATGTTCAAACTGAATTTTAAAATAAAAATTGAAATAATAAAATTTCAAAACATTAAGAATATGTCTTAGATATATTTTAAGTTTAGGAATATAAACTTTATTTGATAAAAAAACATCATTTGAATCAATTGCAAAATCATTCACACAAATTTTCAGAGAGGTTAGCGTTATAACGCTATATTTAGTGTTATAATGCCAAGGTAAGTTAAGGTGCCAAAAACTGGCTAAGTATTGTAATTTCTGTAGGAATTTGATATAGCGTTATAACGCTAACTTTGGCGTTACAACGCCAGACAAATCTCAACGGTCAAATTTCTTGTCCTGGAACTAGATAGCGTTATAACGCTATGTTTTGTACATAGCTTAGCATTATAACGCTACCAGAAAATTAGTTTCAACGGTCATATTTTTTGTCCATATTCAAGATAGCGTTATAACGCTATCTAGCGCAGAGTTGCTTTTGGCCAGAATTAACCCCTATATATAAATCCTTCTCCCTCAAATTGTGCTTGCTGATCAATCTATTCATTCAACACCATTTACAGCAAACCTTGATCCTTATACCTATAGCCAAATCCTTGCTCTAAATCCCAAGTTTAATTAGTTAAATCTAATCTAAGGATTATAGAGAGTTGTTTGTTTGAGTGATTGTCTTGCTAAATCTTCCATTTAGAAATAGTCTATTTGATTGTGAGTGTGTGTGTTGCCTTGAGCTCCACCAGAGTGTGTAAGTGAGTTCAAGGAAGTCGGCTCGATTCTCCATCGGTGTGTGTAAGCGAGATAGAGTTCTGCGACGAGTTAGGGTTGGCGGCTCCACCGGTGTGTGTAAGAGAGCCTCAATTCCAAAGTTGTAGCGCTAAGCAAGCGATTATTATTTAGTGTAGCAAACTGTGCTTGTTACCATAAGAAGTGAGGGCACCGGGGACCCGGAGAGTAGGTGTGGTCGTTTGTGCAAGCCGAATTCTGTCAACACGCGATTGAGCATTTCTTTCCCTTTTCTCTATTTACATATTCTCAATTCAATTAGTTTAAATTGCTTAAATTATTTGTGAATTGAATTGAGTTGTGCTTGAATTGCTTGATTAGAGAATTAATTAGAATTGCTTGTTGAATTGCATAAATTGAATTGTTTGCCATAGTTTGTGAAAATTGCAATTAGGTCCATATTTGGTTGAACCGAGCAAAAATTAATTAAGTACCCAGGCCCTTAGGTTCTACAGTTAGGACCAAGAGAAACATACTAGAAACATGGTGAAATTGATGAGTTCTTGAGAGAAGATTTCTTGATCACCACATAATTTGATCGAGCTATTGAGAATTTGGAAGAATTTGGAGGGATTTTGGGGCTAGGGTTTCAGCAAAGAAAGAACTCAAGGGTCTAATTTCGGTTTTTGCAAGAATAAAGTCACTTGAAGAGGAAAGAATGCCTTAAATAGCAATCTGTGCTCTTTCGGTACAACAACCTGTTGCAACAGGTTGCCTATTCGTTATAACGGGTTCCCAACCATTATAACGGGTCTCTCTCCCCTCTGTTGTAACGCTACTAACATTTAAACCTTCATCGACTAGTTTTTGATGTTCTAACTCATTATAACGGGTTCTCAGGCGTTATAAGGCGTTCTTGACCCGTTGTAACAGGTTTCATAACATAAGTACCAAATTTTGTGTTTAATTGTGAATTAATTTGCTGCTATACTCCAAATCTGATCTTTGATATTTATAAGGCTCATTTCAGCTATCATATGGTCTTTGAACTCATGCAAATATTCAGATTGAGTTATGATTTGGATAAAAATATCAACCAAGATTTACTAAACATATGATTTAACCAAATGGACATTAAACCTTACATTTTGCTACATGATCCCCCCTCAACATAATATTCAAAAAGAAAATCAAATTAAGGGAGTCTAGTGACTCTCTAGACAATTGATTTAGTTCCACTTGTAATATGCACATCAAATGAAACTATACTCTTACCATTTTTAATACGACAAAATCGATCTTGATGTCCAAAATTCAAACAAGATGAACAAAATATAGTCTTGGAGTTAATA
This sequence comes from Eleocharis quinqueflora, assembly GCA_964058865.1. NCBI lineage: Eukaryota > Viridiplantae > Streptophyta > Magnoliopsida > Poales > Cyperaceae > Eleocharis > Eleocharis quinqueflora. Next base: position 6,622 of record CAXKVX010004890.1, read on the forward strand.
TTACTATGTTCATAATCATTCTTAATAATTGATCTCCAATAACTCACCCTTAATCTAAATTTATCATTAAAACTTCTTATGTAGTTTCTAGGATGATAGTTTGATTGGTAGACATTATTGTATCTCTTTCTTTGAAAATTGCTACTAAAATTCTTATGATCATTTATTTAGCATGTTTCTAGGGTTATGTCTTGGTTGATAAGCACCATCAAAACTTTTTCTTTGAAAATTGTTACCAAGTTTCTTATTATCATGTAGCCCATGAAATCTACCATACTTATCCTTAAACATAAATCTTTGGTGGTTGAGCTCAATGTTGGTTGGTAATCCTATATTTATTTCTAACTCTAGGCTTGTTTACCATCTTTCTAGAATTAGGTTTAGTGAACTTGGTTTTCTTAGTGTATCTTTTGTTATACATATAGGCATGATTTTTAGCTTGAATTAGCTTGTCATTTGGCTTAGGTCGCTTTTCAATTTTAGAAGGTTGTTCCTTGACAAATTCAAGATCGATTTTTGTTAGAATTGAGACTTAGGGAAAAGACTAAGGTCAAGTACTAAGATGGAAGCGTTTTCAACAATAATTACAATTCAAGCTTTTAGACCTTAATCACCTAGCTAAAATTTCCGCAAGCAAGTACTAAGAGCAATTAAGCAATTCACAAAGCAACAAAGTGCAATAATAGTAAGAGAGAGAAAGAGCAAGAGCAATCAAGAGAACACAAGAACACACGATATAACGTGGTTCGGCCTACAAACAAACTAGGCCTACATCCACGGGATTCTTGAAACCAAAACTTCCTTTCGGGATCGATTCCACTAAGCAATAAGTGTTCTTTATAATTGTGAAACCAATCTTTGGTTTCTTCTCAATAAGCAAACCAATCTTTGATTCCTAATTCTATGCAAGAGGCTGCACCACTCTACAAGGTACAATGTCTGATTGACTACACAATCAAGGACAATGATGCACTACTTGACAACACAAATGTAGTGCACCAAAGGCTAGAAACTAGCAAAAAAAAAAAGAATTGTTCTCGGATTGACAATTAGACAATAGAAGCTATCCTAAGCCTCTCATGTTTAGGCAGCTGTAGGAGAAGGCTCTGTTGCTATTTCTAGTGCTCAATTGAATGCTTGAAAGCTTGTGGGGATTTCAGATATCTTTCAGGTTCGTTATAGATCTCTATGATGCGTTACAGAATCCGTTACAATGGGTTGGCACCTTTTCGTAAATGTCCTTATGTGCTTCTCTGAGTATCTTATGGGTCATCTCGAGCAGAAACCTGTTACAACAGGTTGGGAACCCGTTATAACGGGTGGGCAAGGCATTACAATGTCCCCCTGATTAGTTAACGCATGGCTCTGGAAATCTCTTCTCTGCTCAGCTCTTCTCCTTCTAACCCATTGTGACGGGTTGGGCACCCGTTATGACGAGTTGTACACCCGTTGTGACGGGTTTGGGAAGCATTACAGCAACACTTGGCTCTGTGAATACCATCTAAGCTTGCTCTTGATGTCTTGAGCATGTCTTGACTTGTGTTAAGCATGTTTGAGCCTTTGCATCATTATGTTGTACCTGTGTGCTTTATCTCAACAAAACTCAATTGTGCAAGGTTAGTACTGATTTATTGTGCAAATTGTCAAACAAGAGATTAGTTTAATCCAACAAACTCCTCCTTTTGGAAATTTGCAAAACCATATGTGATGTGCATAATATATGATGCACATCATAACATTTCTCCCCTTTTTGCAAAGTATGACAAAAGGCTCAATTAAATAAGCTCCTCCTGAGTTTTAGCACATCTTTATAAGCAAGTCAAGTTTTAAATTTGCTCCCTCTTAATGATATAAAATTTACAAATAAAGCACATGTTATCATTTTCAATTAGGGTCATCAATTTCAAGGATATATGAGCTTTTAATCAAGAGACATATCAAGTTAATTTGCAATTTTAATCATTCCTAACTTGAATCTCAATTCAACATGTTGATTAGTATTTAGAGTAGAGAATATATCAATAATCAAGAGATAACATATGATGAAAACAATAATGACATTTATAAGGAAAATGCATACAAGATATGATAATTGATCTTCCTACTAGACATGACACGAAACAACAAACTACATTTAATAATGATTTTATTGAAACATAGCAAATTCTAAAGTTTTATCCTATTTTTTGTTTTCTTCACTATTCTCTTATTTATCTTCTTCTTTCCCAAAAACTTGAGAATTCCAAGGAGTTGGAATAGTGGGATTGACTTCATCCTTGTCATCGAGCATTGTAATCATGGACATGTGATATATTTGTTGAGAGAGGTGTTGAATGTCTTCTATGATGATTGGCAAGGAGTTAGAATCAGGTTTTGGATTTGTCCTTCTAACTTGAGGATCATGTTTACGCCCTAGGCTGAAATCATTTTTCAGATTTCTCTCCTTATTCATGTTATACTTCTGCTTGATCAGTCTTGGATTCCTTCTTGGTTACTGATTTGGTGATAAAAAGGCAAAGGGAATAACTGATGCAGTGGTCTTTGATAAGTTTGGTGAAGCCATTAGGAGACTTAGGGCAAAAATTGTTGAAAGATCCATTTTGATTTTGAAAGAAGAACCTTCTGGTAGGTTTAGATTCTTTTGAGTAAAGACTTCTCAAAGAATTAATAGAAGAAAAAAAGAGATTTGTTTTGAACTTTAAGATGACGAAGAATACAGAATAGAAGGGGTTTATATAGCCTTTAGAAGTCAACAGTTACAGGAACCCATCACAACGGGTTTCAAGCCGTTGTAACAGGTCGCCTTCCCTCTTTGTAACACAAGCTGCATTTATATGATCAACAACTAGTTTTAATTGCTCCAACGGCTAGGTTTTGATCCTCTAACCTGTTATAACGGGTTCCCATCCGTTATAACGACTCTCTGACCCGTTGTAATCGGTCCTATAATGCATGCATTCATTTTTGCAATTAATTGAGTTTTATTTTACTGCTATGCTTCACATTTGGTCTTTGATATTAATAAGGCTCAGTTCAGATGTCATGTGATGTTTGTACTCATGCAAATGTTCAGACTGAGTTGTGATTTGGATAAAAAGATCAATTAAGGTTCACAAAACATATAATTCAATCAAAAGGGATATTGAATCATACATTTTGCTGCATGACTCACACTCAACATAATATACAAAATAAGAATCAAGTTGGGGGAGCCTAGTGACTCTCTAGACAATCAATTTGGTACCACTTGTACTTGGAAGAGCAAGTGGTTTCACAAGCTTTCCTTTTTCTAAAACGACAAAAATGTTCTTGATGTTCAAACTTCAAACAAAAACGAACAAAAGATTGTCTTAGAGTTAATATTACTATGATCATGGTAGTTATTATTAATTGGTCTCTAATAACTCATCACTAATCTATATTTATCATGAAAATTCCTTATGTTTCTTGGATGAGAGTTGAGTGATTAAGCTCATTATATTTCTTTCTTTGAAAAATGCTACAATAATTTTTATGATCATTCATTACATTTCTAGGGTTATGCCTTGGTTGTAAAGCATCATCATACCTTTTTTTGGAAAATTATTATCAAGTTTTTTGTTCTTGTGTAGCTCATGGAATGTACCATACTTATCCTTAACATGAAGCTTTGGTGGTTGAGCTCTATGTTGGTTGGTAATCCTATAAACATTTCTAACTCTAGATTTATTTACCACCTCTCTAGAATTAGGTTCGGTGAACTTGATTTTATTATTGTATCTTTTGTTATACTTATAGGCATGGTTCTTAGCTCGAATAAGTTTGTCATTTGGCATAGGTTGCTTTTCAATTTTAGAAGGTTGTTCCTTTACAAATCCAAGATCAATCTTATCATGTGAACCTTGACCAATATATATCTTATCATAGTCAATTTTAGTGTCATGGTTTGAAGTTTTAACAAACTTAACAAATTTAGAAGCCTAAGCGTGTGCTTCTTTTAATTTATTTTCTTTTTCTAAATTGACTTTGGTCTCAATGTCATTAACTCTAATTTGTAGCAATTCGATCTTAGACTTAAGATCATTGATCATAACATCTTTAACATTCATAGACTTTTTGGACTCATCAAGTAACTCTTAAGCTTAGTCACATTAAATGACTCTTGTTTTTTTTTATCAAAATCAGAAGACTCGTCATCTCTAGACTCATCATGATAATTAGAGAGGTCAAATACTACTATATTAGCTCGGCTATGGGCCTCAAATTCTTGAGCACTTATAGTCTTAACATTTGATTGAGTCGTCATCTCTTGTGCTTGAGCATTCATTCTTGTGAGACTTAAAGGATTCTCGATTTGCTTTGCATCATCCAACTTTGAAAGTGTCGCAGGCTTTTCCACCTTGTTGGAAGTAACTATCCTTGGAAATTCACCTCTCATTAAGGCTTCTTCTTGCTCTCTTGCATAATCGTCTTTAGCTTGAGCCATTTGTTTCAAGATGCGGATCTTCTCCGGATCTGTCATCCCTTGTTCCTTTATGATCTCAAGGGCTATCTCCAAGCATGTCCTTGGTTTCTTTCCGATGAGGGCTAGCTTGTTTTCAATTTCTCCTCCCCCGAGGTTAACTTCCTCTTCCTCATCTTCACTTTCTTCTGATTCGCTTATCCAAGTTGCTTGCATAGCTTTCTTGTTAGTTCTCTTAAAATGTTCTTCTTGTGGTCTTCTCATTTGAAAAAAAAATGACTTAGCAATTTTGAATGTTATGTCCCTCCTTGTTGCATGATAAACATACTACCTTCTTGACTTGAACTAATCTCTCCTCATTTACTTTCCTTTCAAGTTATATTCCTCCTTTCACTAATTTTCTTAGAATATCTTTGTCCTTGAAGAGTACTTGGTAGAGGTTTTGGTAGACCACTTCGCTTGCTTCGAATTTGTAAGGTAGATTGTATGAAGATTGTGCAGGCAAGGCCCATGATTTGATTGAGGTTGTCCACTTTACTTCCTTGTGATTCTCCTCATGTGATCAAAGTTGTGCATACACCTCTTCGGGTTGATAGGTGAGTCATTTGACTTGTAAAGCTTAGAAAGAGCTCACAACATCATCCCAACCGGGCCTTTGGACACCATTCTTAAGAGTTTTCCTACAAAATCTTCATCACAAGTGTTAGATCCTATTTCAACAAATTTATTTCTTAGAGATACAAGTCTATGATAAAGACTTTCAAATGACTCGTTTTCTTCAAACTTCATATTCTCTAATTTTGTTGCTAATCCAACCATATGGGTCTTTTTCATGTGTTAATTTCTCTCATATCTAAGTACTAAAGCATTTCATATTTTTTGGCATTTGAGGAGTGAGTGAGAGATAAAGCAATAGACTCATGAATTGAGCTAAATATAGTGTTCATGGCATTGTAATTTGTATATTTGAGGTCTTTGGACTCTTTGGTTAGGGTTACACCATCAATTTTATATTTGGGTGTCCAACCATCCTTTACAATCTTCCAAAGCTCAAGTAGACTAAGGTAATTTATCATACATCTTTTTCAAAAGGAAAAATTCTTACAACCTACACCAAAAATTGGTGGTTCTTTCACAAACTTCAACTGTGCTATTTTTCACAAGACAAGGTTAAGAACTATCAAGATTTTGACAATTAGCTATGAACTTGTGGGTTCTGATACCAATTGTTAGAATTGAGACTTGGGTAAAAGACTAAGGTCAAGTACTAGGACAGAAGCATTTTCAACAACAATTACAATTCAAGCTTTTAGACATTAATCACCTAGCTAAAATTTCAGCAAGCAAATACTAAGAGCAATTGAGCAATCCACAAATCAACAGAGTGCAAGAATAGTAAATAAAGAAAGTAAAGAGCAAGAGCAATCAAGAGAACACAAGAACACGCGATATAACGTGGTTCGACCTACAAACAAACTAGACCTACATCCACAAGACTATCGGAATCAAAACTTCCTTTCGATCGATTCCACTAAGCAATAAGTGTTCTTTACAATTGCAGAATCAATCTTTGGTTTCTTCTCAATAAGCAAACCAATCTTTGATTTCTAAACTTATGCAAGGGGCTACACCACTCAACAAGGTAAGAGGTCTGATTGACTACACAATCAAGGACATAGATGCACTACTTGACAACACAAATATAATACACCAAAGGCTAGAAACTAGCAAAGAAAATACGTGTTCTCGGATTGACAATAAGTGCTCCATAGCCGATCATCCGGGCATAAAACCAAATTATTTGTTCGTAACTCTTGTCGTCTTTCTTAAACGATGCACAATTGCTCTTTCCCAAAGCTTCATTATTTGGCTCATAAGCTTGATTCCTCTGCAATTAGTACAACTTTGAATATTTCCTTTATTCTTGAAGATAGGTACTAATATACTTCTCCTCCACTCGTTCGAAATTTTGTTTGATCGAAAGATGTTGTTGAACAACTTAGTTAGCCATACTACCCCTATGTCTCCAAGACATCTCTACACCTCGATTAGAATGTTATCATGTCTTAAAGTCTTACCTACTTTCATTCTTTTTAAATCCTCCTTCACTTTCGTGTCTTGAATTCTTCAAACTAATCGTTTATTGGTATCATCAAAAGAGTCATCTAGCTCGACCATAGTGCTTTCTTTCTCCCCATTGAGCAAATTTTCGAAGTTTCTCTCCATATATTCTTGACCTCGTTGTTTTTCATCAAAAGTCTATTTCTTTCATCCTTGATGCATTTGACTTGGCTGGAATCTCATGTCTTTCTCTCGCGAAGTTTGGCAATTTTATAGACGTCCTTTTTGCCTTCATTCGTACATAATTTATGATATAGATCCTCATAAGCTTGACCACTTGCTTCACTCACAACTTTCTTTGCATTCTTTTTTATTGTTTTGCACTTATGTACGTTGTGTTCACTCTTGTTATGATGCAAATACTTGTAGCAGTTCTTCTTCTCCTTGATAGATTTTTGCACGTTCTCATTCACCACCAAGTATCTTTTGGTTCGCGTCTATTTCTCTTAGTCACTCTGAATACCTTTAGCTACGTTTCGAATGCGAGTTGCCATCTTCTTCCACATGTTACTAGCGTCACAATCGTCTCCGTTAAAGGTTCCTTCTTCGATTATCATGTCCTTACAGACCTATTGGGCATCTCCTTTGAGTTTCCACCATCTCGTCCTTGATATTTTGACGCCTTTGTCTTGTCGAGCACGTATTAGAAAGCGAAAATCTGAGACCATAAGCTTGTGTTGTTGGACGACACTCTTCGAGTATAACCTTACAATCTAAGCAAGCTCGTTTGTCATCTCTCTTAGTAAGAACAAAATCGATCTTGCTCAAGTATTGGCCACTGCTGAAGGTAAATGGGCATTTTTGTCCATAAAATAAAAAATATTTTTTTCCAATGTGCCAAAAATGATAAAAATAAGAAAAGTGACAATTTTGGAAGCCAACTGAATTTTTTGGTGGCAAATAAGAAATAAGTTGATTTTGGATGACACTTTCACGATTTTTTCAGTTTTGGACCACACAGAAAAAAACTTCCCAAAAAAATTAGGCCTCATTCGAATTTTTCTCATCTCTCAACAAAATTTTACAGGTACTCCTAGATAGTGATCTCTAGATATTTCACTCAATATGTACCATTTGATTGCATTAAGATTCACATCATATTTTCTAATCTAACGATACAAATTAAATAAAATATCTAGAAATCACCTATTTAGATACATTTTTCTCAAATTTTATTTCCTCTTCCGCACAATTTGACAGATGAGAAATATCTGAATAAACAATTTTAGAAATGCTAATACCCTGCGAGTTCAAAATTCCACGTTTCTAATTTTATCTTTTGGAAGACATTCCAACAGCCCTCAGTGAGATAAAGAGCCAACAGCTAGAAGATAAAATGATAAAGAGACCTGCATATAGTGAAATTATTGTTCATTAAATCTAATTATTTGATAAATTACTAAACACCTTTTAAGTCGACTCAAATTTAATGCATATTTTTACCAAGCAATTAATGACATGTTTATGATTTTATTTTAAATAAAATAATATATTTTTAGAGATACGTATCATATATATGGTTAAACTTTAAAGTACCATTAAATATAATATTTAATGTATGCTACGATTATTCTAGAAAGAACAACATTTTGTCATCAAATCATGCACTAAGCCCGTTAGGGTTACTTTTAGAGAAATTTTTAAATTTATTTTCTGATTTGTTCGTAAGTGTGTTGTAAGCTTACACATAATGAATAAAAAAAATCATGCATTAAATTAATGGAGTGACTTTCTTACATATAAATAACTTCCAATTGAATGGTTGTCTGCGTCACTTTAACATTTTAACCGTTTCCACTCGTTGAAAAAATGGAACGAGATTTACAAGTTTGTCATAAATTTTAATAATTATTTCTAATTTTAAATAGATTTGTCCATTCCATTGACATACATGTTCTTCCGTCGTTTTCAATTTAGATGTGTAGAATTTTTATCTCGCGCCTCACAGAAAGTTACACGACAACTTCGTGATATATATATATAAAGAAAGAAAACAACTGACAATGACATGGGATTGGATCTAACGAGTTCAGAGTTGCGAACACGGATCAATCGAAGTCTTCTCTCTAATTTTTATAATGATATTTTTTTATAAAAAAAGACACGACTAATAATTTTTCAGTTTCGGTCTTTTATTTTCTTCTTATCTAACTTTTAAAAAAAGAAAAGTCAAAGAGTCAAATATGAATAAAAATAAAAAGTTGAAATATCTGCATTCTTCTGAACGTTTTCACTCTGCGCATTATTATGAAACATGTGTTCATATTAGTTGAAACATGTTTTATATTAGATGTTTCAAGAATATTTTGCACTTGAAATTATAATTAATAATGTTCATCACAAAATGAGACGCATACTAAATAAATAAGATGTTCATATTAGTGGAAACATGTGTTCATATTAGTTGTTTCAAAAATGTTGTTCACTTGAAATTGTAACTAATAATGTTAATCACAGAATGAGATGCATACTAAATAAAAATGTGTTCATATTAATTGAAATAAGTATTCATACTAGTTAAAACATGTGTTCATTCTAGCATGAGAATCTAGTATGAACACATTAAGAAGTTAGTTTGGATAAATTCACAGTTAGCATGGAAACCATATAGTCTGAATAATAAAAAAAAATTAATATGAATACCACAAAAGTTAGTATAAGCACTTTGGTTGTTACTATGAACACTAGAAAAAAATTAAAACCAAATAATATGTCTGAACACCGCGAAAAGTTAGTATAAACACCAGTGAAATTGATATGAACACCTCGAAAGTTAGTACAAACATCTATGAAGTTAGTACGAACACTTGTGAAGTTGATACGAACACCAGAAAAATTAGTATGAACACCTCTGAAGTTGATATAAACACCACAAAAGTTAGTATGAATATCTGCACTGTTAACATGAACATCAGAAGAGTTCGTATGAACAAGATAAAAAAGAAAGAAACAAAATAAGAATAATACAAAAAAGAAAAGAGGACGAAGTACGAAAGCGAGGGACAAAAGATGAAAGAATAAAAAATTTTCTCTATAAAAAACAATCAATATAAATAGAGGAGCAAGGCTAAAATAATATACATAGGACACCCTCTTCTGTTCTATGCATATATATAGCTCAATAAATTGATATTTAAGTTTCTCAATAAATTCTTCATATCAAAAATATTGTAGGAAATCAAATTTCGTTATTTTTAGATATTTCTTACTATTTTTTAAATATTTTTAAAAACAATTCAGATTTAATACTACAAAAGTGATGTTTCTGAGATGTTTTTAAAAAATATTAAAAAAAGAAAGAAAGGTTTAAAAATAAAAAATTTGATTTCCTACAAAATTTTTGATATGAAGAATTTGTTGAGCAATTAAATCTCAATTTATTAAACAAATTAAATATATATAGACGCATAGTACGTAATGTGATGTACTATGCATATTATTTTAGACTCTAAATAGAGATAGAAATAGCAAAGATATTTTTCATGTACGACTACATTACATCAAAATTTACTTCATTTTTACGGCTGTAGGTTATCTAATAAAAAATTTTGTAAATAATTTGGAGCGGAGGTCAATAGAAAAATATACCTATTTTTGTACCATATTAACATAAAAGTGTTAACAAATTATATATTTTTCTAATAAAAGGGATCAATTTATCGAGCTAGCTAGTGTTTATGCATCACGAGATTGCATTTTAAAAGAGCATGCACTTGCATATACAATAACATATTATATTTTTATTGTTCATTATATTTAGCCTATAAAATATACTACATTACATATTTTATTTACCAAATCTAAAGTTATAACATTATCATATTTTATATTTAAAAATTATTTTATATCATATGTTTTAAGTTTTTTTTTTTATCAAAATACATCTTCACATATATTTACATACTAAATCGCATATGCATCTGCATATCACATATGCACTATGTATGCATGACTCATTGATGCAATCAAAGCATGTTGAGATTGCTTTAATCAGATTCAGTGGCGGATTCATAGATCCAAAAGTCCGAATACAACTAAGTTCGAATACTGAGTTTGAGATCAAGTCCGGACACAAATGCACTAAAACGCACTAAAATATCATTAAAAGTTCATTTTTCACTACAAAAATACACAAAAATACACTAAATTTTACATTTTTTGAAAATCAAATTCAGATACTTGCCCTAAGATGGATCCGCCACTGATCAGACCGCCAAGAAGAACAAAAAACAGGTTGAAGGAATAAAAAAAGAAGAAGTCAAAATAAATGCAAAATATTTTCTAAGCTTTAATCGGTCGTAAGTTGTAATTGGAAATCCAAAATTTCTGTTATGATATATTCCATCGTTATTTTCGGGATAAGAAAAGAAAGTGCCACCTGAAACTTGAATTTTAATTTTCTATTTTATTTAATTGCAGAATACTTTTCTATTTTTGCAATTATATGTTTTTTTGTTCCAAATCAGAAAATAGTTTAAGAGTCTCTGTTTTTAATTCCAATTCAGAAAATTTCTATTATGATCTATGTTTTTTTTTTACAATTATATGAATTACACCGATTTCAAATCATAAAACTATACAAATCGACCTAGCATTTCAAGCTCATTTAGTGTAATGCATACAATCCTACAACCTAATTACTATAATAATAAGTACAAAAATTCCTCAAAAAATAACCAAATATTACAATTTTTAAAGTTTCTATAATCAAAGACAACAACATTTTATGTCCTTCGAAATAAACATCTTTTTTCTTATTTACTAACCACGGAAATATTTTGATGTTTTTAAAAGAACTTTATCTTCCCCCATCTTTTCCTAAAAAAAAAGAACTTTATCTTCCCAAATAGATTTGTATGCATGGCTAACTATTCCTCCAATGAATTTCATCTAGCTAATAGAATAATCATGAGTATTTTGTATTACTAGTTTTTTTTTTCTAAATCACTATAGGTTATATTAATTGTTTAAAGAAAAAATTAATTTATTTATCTAGGAAAGATTCTGCAACGGTTATTCTTTATCTTCAACTATATTATAAATATTAAAAAAATCCACGAGCTAAGATGTGTTATTAATCCACATATCTAATAGAATTTAACGGAATATTTTTTGGATAGAAAATTCAGAATAAATCTACAAATTATTTTTTTCTAAGAAGATTTCTATAAGGTCCTCATGATCTTTTAACATATTTTTAGAAATGGGAATAAGTATCGTTCTTATTTTGGTGTTATATTTTTTTAACAATATTCTTTTCATTTACCTGCACATTTTGATCTTTAAATTTATTATGTCACTTAGCTAGTAACGTGTTTATTCTTTTTTATTTTCTACATCAACAATGCCTAATTCCTCAAGTTTTTTTTCCCTTTCTTCCTATATATAAAGGTTTTCAATAAACTAATTCCATTCTTTTCAATATATAATATTTTTTCTAAACTTATTTATTCTATCTTTATAATATGTAAATTTTATACATCGACATCCAATACAAAGGTACAACTAACAAATAAAAATTTAGAAGCAATATCATGCCACTAATGATTACATAAAACTTTTTCAACCTTTGATATTCTTTTTAATTCGATTTTCTCAATTAAAAGATTTTAGTAAATCAACAAACAATGTTTTACCACGTAAAAGTACCCCAAATAATGAAAAGGTAAAGACTATATATATTTAACATTCTAATGTAGTAAGTAACATATCACCTTTTTCATTATTCATTAATATATAATGTTTAATGAAATTGTTTCACATTTAAATAATTAATTTGTAAATCAGACAAATTTTCAAAAGAAATTAATACCCATTTAATGCATAAATCCCTAATGAATTCACTTCTAAAAACAATAGTGTATCTTTTTTATAGAAAAAAAAAACAATAGTGTATATCATATGCAAAATTTATACTTGAGATAGGTCCCAATTATCCATCTATAATTTATTTTAGACCAAAACCTTTACCAATCATGTCTTCTTCAATGAATTATCAAAGGTCCTTATCGAAACCAACTTTGAAATAGACTGATTTTTTTTTTTTTTCTAACATGCATGGTGCAATACCTTATGAGTTACAATGACATTATTCATTATATATCTTCTCGCTGTATAAATTATTTTATTTTAATCTACTAAATAAATAGTTCATAAGAGGATCTAATCTGTTAGCTAACAATTTTGCTATAATATTAAAAACTAAAATTTATAAGGCTAATTGACATGCAACTGATTATAATATATGCATCTTCATTTTATTATTTTTTAAATAAGACAATAGAAGCTTTCTAAATCCTGATAATAAAAAGCAATAACAATTTCCTTTGGGATGTATTTTTGGATTAACTTTGAATCAAAATTATTATCCTTTTCTCTTTCATATATTCATCTGAAAAAGTTAATGCCACACACTACTGTAGAGTTTTGTTACGTGCATGATATGCAGAATTTAAAAAAAAAATTCATGCAACCCAATTTAAATTCCAAGGATCATGCGTATAAAATTTGAATCTAACAAGGTTGTGAATTTTGTACCTTACTTGGTATCGTAACCAAGCGCGACGACTTTGTGTAGAGGTTGCTCGCGTCTTCACGGTAAGGATGTCGGTTCTTGTCTCGTCTCACGAAAACTTTCCAAGCGTGAAGCCTCTACCACGTGCACTCCTTAACGAGTCGAAGCAAGGTTACTAGACCTTCAAGAGAACAAGAATTTCTAATATCTTTGGATCTCAACACATAACAGAGATTAAAAATCCTTAATTGAATTGGATTATTGTTTTCTTTCTTTTTCGGTTTTTCCCGAAGACCGTCAGAGAGGAGTTGTTTTTAATTTTCGCTTTATTAATCCTTTCCCTAACCACGTCAGAGAGGAGTTAATCAATCCCTTTATATATCTCTTGCGCAATTAGTTGGTTGTCACAATTAATTGCTTAAATAAGAAAAGTTATATTTGGATGAACGCCAAAAACAAAAGAAATTGACGTTTCTATTTCCATTTGCTTCTTGCGCAAAAAGAAAACTACTCCTCTTTCTGAAACTAAATTTATTTCAGTTATATTTGGGCCTCGCTCAAAATAATCCAATCCAAAAATTAATCATGTCCCACATAATTAATTGTTCTATGCTTCAACTTATCAAATAGAGCGACCCAGTAGGATCCATGTCATGATCAGTAATAAATTAATAAATATTAATTTATAAATCATAATTGGCATCTAGCAATGCATTATGATCACCCGATCAAACACAGACAAACCGTGATCCTTTGTTCTTTCGTATTGATTCTTTTGTCACGTAATATCATTGATTAATGTCAAGCATAGGAATGTGTCATCCTTGAACATTAATTATTTTATTGATCCTCAGTGCATAATTATTATTTGTATCATCCCATGATCACAAATGCATGCATAACAATTATCACTGCATCAAGGGGTCCAAAGATATCACTAATCTCATATGAAATGAGACGGACAAATATATTCTATTGACTCTCAATAACTTCTAGCATAATTCACGTATATTCGGAAATTATCTTTATAGCTCTCGGTTAAAAGCAGCGTTTGATAATCGCACAAAATATACATTAATTATCTAGAATTATGATATCTCAGATAATAGAATCAATACTTATTTATGACTTTGCTGATGACACGAACACAATCTCTACAGCAAGTCAAGGTGGGTCATGTCCAATATCACGTACCTCGTACATGTATATCTATGTGATTAAAAGATACCTCGTATCAGTGATCTGTGAAACATGATCACGCATTAATCCACATACTAGTCTATATATAATCATTCAGTGTTCCATGCTAATGATATAAGACTAGGGACTATTAAGAGTCTAATAATCAATCATAGAGTTTCACAATTCAAGTCCTCAACTCAAATAATCTATGAAATATATAAAACTCAAGGAACAAAATGATATAAATCACCCAATACATAAAACTAAACAAGAGTACCATCACAAATGATTGGTCCTCTAGGTCACTTTACTAACAATCTCCCACTTGAACTAGAGCCAATCAAGTACCCCGTACCAAGCTCTACTATGTCTTATACAATCATGCCAGCTCTAAAGCCAGTCTCTCATGTATCGTATACCCATAGCGCCAACATGTCTCTCATGCTTGGCTAATGGAAGTGATTTTGTTAGCGGATCAGCTGTGTTGCTTTCCATACCTACATTGCACATTTTGATGTCTCCGTTCTCAACGAATTCACGAATCACGTGATATTTGCGCTTGATGTGCATAGTCCTCTTGCTGGACCTATGATCCTTTGCATTCGCAATAGCTCCCGTGTTGTCACAATAGAGTTCCATGGGATCTATGATGCTGGAAACAACACCAAGTTCGTCAATGAACTCCCGTATCCAAACTCCCATTTTGCCTGCCTCGCAAGCATCCATATACTCTGCCTCAACAGTGGAGTCAGCCGTACTATCTTGTTTGGAACTCTTCCAACAGACAGCTCCTCCATTGAGCATGTATATGTACCCAGTCTGTGACTTTGAGTCATCACGATCGGTTTGAAACTAGCATCACAGTACCCCGTAATTGCGAGATGTTCCTCACCACCGTAGACC